>VYZU01080204.1:0-66411 GCA_013401355.1 Ceyx cyanopectus
AAACAAAACAACAAAAAAACAAATGACAACAAGGAGAAAGCTCTGATTCTCCTTCAGTTCTTGACAAAACTGTCCTTGATTTCAAAAGGAAGGAGATGTGATTGATTTCTTCAGTGCTTATCAAAATCCTTGCAAACCAGAAATGTTGGAAGTTTGCACTAGGACCTACGTAGGACTATGGAGCCTCCTTCAAAACAGCAATGCTCCAGCTGCTGCCACTATGAGCAGAGCCAGTCACAGTTTGCTTTGACATCTGTATGTGTTTTAAGGCTGAACTAAAGTGATTCCTGGTTCAACACCATTTGTGGCACTAGGGTTACCTCGTGTCACTGTCGCCTCTGCTTTAAGCTCCCTCACAGAGTGTCCTCTTTGATGGCTTTCAGGAGAAAGAATTATCCCAACATCTTTCCACAGAGATTGCACAGCAAACCCCAGAGTGATGAACTAGAGGGTAAATTTTCTTTCTAGAAGAGTTTCCTTCTTTCGGAGAGCAAAAAACTCTGAAACACTGGGTCAGGAAAAGCCACTTCCACCTTGAAAGCACTGCTGCTTGGTGGGGGCTTATGACTAGTTCAACAGGGATGGATAAAACATTCAGTATTGGACATCACTGTATTTAGCAAGTTAACTCTTAGAAGAGGTGCTTTAACATAGTTTAAAGCCAGCATCTGACCTACCTTCAGAGGTAGTAAGTGGTGTATTTTAGCACACAGGGCTTTTGAAAGTCAGACAACTTTTATCTTAGTGTCATGGATGGTGGTGAAATGTGTTGTCTCCATCTGACAAATGTAAAAAGGAGCAACTGACTAGTGAAGAATCCTCCCTAAAGTCTAATGATCTGCTATTCATCACTGTTTATCAGTGCCCCTACTGTATATTTGCTGTGCTGTCATGGAAACAGCCATTCAGACAACCAATTAAGAGCAAATTAAAGTGATGCTGTCAAGATAAGCATATGTTAGAAATTAATTTCTTACCTATTTCACCAAAAAATCCCCAAAATAATTTTAATTCTCAAGATTTCTATTTGCATTCATCTTTTTGGAAAAAAAAAAAAGAAAAAAAAAAAAGACACACTAACTAAAAAAAGACAGAAACTATTCCATAAATACACAAACCAAGAAAAAGCTATGTGGAGTCTGTGACTTCACAAGTGCATTTATTGGAATTACTTCATTATATTTTGCTTTGGTTGCTTTATAGTCCTTGCACAGGAGTGGTAGATTCCACCTAGTTGTGGATGACTTTTTTTTCTATGGCAAAAGGGCACAATAATGCAGTGTGTGCCACACTGGCTCTACACTCTGCCCAGTCAGGAGACCTGTCAGTAGCTTCTCCAAGGATGTGGCTTCATAGCAGCACTGAAGGTGCTCTGGCCCTGTCTCCCACTCATCCCATTCCCTCTCCAGCTGCATCCCTGCTCCTCCTTGCACTGACATATATGTCTGACCTCCCTGTGATGTGAAGGAGCAACACCAGCTGGGTTCTTTTTCTTCCTGAGTGTGGTCAGATGAGCACTACTCCCCCTGCATAGCAAATGGGGACAGTATGTTACCTGGAATGGCATTCTCAAGTCAGGATGTGGCTCCATAACAAAAGTGCAAGGGCAAGAAGGGCTCCAAGATGAAGGAAGTCTGGTGCAGTTTAAGCTCTCTCAGCCATCTTTTATAAACTGTATTATTTCCTTTACTGGATTTTTTTTCTACTCCATCACTCGGAGTGGAGATCCTTCTCTGCCACATCCCCAGCATGTCCTCTCTGGCCACTGCAGTATATTCTCTCTCCTGATCACACGGTGACAGGCAGGTATGCAACAATGGAGTCAAGCTGGG
This sequence comes from Ceyx cyanopectus, assembly GCA_013401355.1. Classification (NCBI taxonomy): domain Eukaryota; kingdom Metazoa; phylum Chordata; class Aves; order Coraciiformes; family Alcedinidae; genus Ceyx; species Ceyx cyanopectus. The sequence goes on from VYZU01080204.1 coordinate 1,833, forward strand.
CAGTTTCCTGCCCTAGGGGACTCTCCACTAGCACTTTGTGGCTCTATTAGAGCTTCTTGTTGCTGCCTTAGCAGTGCAAAAAGCTGTGCTGCACGAGGGAATCTACTCAACAGACCCTCACTAACATGTCGCTCACATGGAGGCGATGCAGAAACCACCTCCAAAGTCATGGGAGTCAAACTCTAAACCTAGACAGAAAATAGGAGGAAATCAGAGCCTGGATGGGTAACTTTCCCTGTACTGTTCCTATATTCAGATGAAGAAAGTGAAATAATAAATCAGTGCTAAAACGTGTGGAGACCTGGGATGTGCTGCTTCTTTCTCCAGTGATGTATGGTAGAGAAAATGGCCGTTGAAAGTAATTATTTATAGCAAGCATAAAACCAGTGCTAGTTAGAACTCAATAGCTGTCACCATCACTTTAACAAAAGCTTGTGAGAGTGGTACCAGTTTGATGGTGTCCTAAAATGAGCTGAACTGTAGAGAACTGCAGTTTTGTTTCAGATATGAAGAAAATAATCAGAGTAACAGCAGTAATGAAAATGAATGAACCCTGCAGAAATATAATGACTATAGAGCTGTCAGCATCTTTGTTTCTCCTGTTCCAATTGATTCCAAAAAAAGAGAGTACAGAATAAGAATCCACTACAACTACATAAACTACACACAGCACAGGCCATGTGAGACTTTTTACTTATTCTAATTCTTTTCTTCACATGGGAGAATTTAACCTTATGCAAAGAATGCAGAAGCATTAAAATATAAGATTTTTTTATGACCTGTATTTAAGGATGTATTTTAGGTTTTCTATGCTATTGCCAGAATGCAATGTGTAACACTCACCTCAAGGGCCCTCACCCTTTCAGAACAGACAATGTTGGCTCCATCCTAGATGTGAATTTCTGCAGTAGCTTGTTTTCCTCTCCAACCAAATGAAGAGTATTGCTTGAATGTTTTACTTCTATCCTCTTTCAATTTCACATATTCTTGCATTTAACTTGCCTTTACTCATGGTGAATGAGTTTCAGCAGCAGCCTAAACTAAAACACTACACTGATACAGCAGCATCCCTTCACTTCAGGAACAGAATAGTGCAAATTATGCCCCTGCAACAAAGTTCTCCTCTGGTCTCAGCATGACTCTTAGGATCACTTCAGTCCTTTCCTGTTGTTCCCCACGATCTCTTCAAATGTCCTTCGCTGATGTCCCCGCATTCAGAAGCTGCAGACATCTGTGTCACTCTTTTATCAAACAACACAGATGCTGAATTTATTCCAAAAGGTAATTCAAGAAGTCTCTAGTGACTTTATATGACTTTCAAAGCACTAAACATATTAGTCTCATCTAATGTAAGACACCAGACCTACAGCTTGTCTCTGATTCAGAAGTGCTTTGCATCTTTGAAGCCTTGAAGTAATCTAATCATGTATGGATGTGTGCAAGGCTGCAGAAGCCACAGCAATCAAACTTTGGTCTGAATTCTTCATAATGAATCAGTCTGTGAGCTTGTCTGTTTCATTACTTTTACAGTAGCTTTTTCACTTGATCTAATTTTTTTATTACTTTTTCTTTTTTCTTGGGTATGAGTTGGCAACCAGATCCTGGGCTGCATCAAAAGGACTGTGGCCAGCAGGTCAAGGGGGGTGATTCTGCCAATCTAAAGAGAAAGGGACCTATGGAGAGCCACAAAAATAATCAGAAGGATGGAACACCCTCCTGTGAAGAAAGGCTGAGAGAGATGGGGTAGTTCAGCCTGGACAAGCGAAAGCTTTAAGGGGACTTTATTGTGGCCTGTAAATACATAAAGATGATAAGAAAGATGAAAGGCATTTTAGTATGGGCTGTTGTTATGGGTCAATAAGAATGGTTTTCAACTAAAAGAGGGTGAGATTTAGACTAGACTTTCTTCTTTATATATAAGGAAGATATTTTCTACCATGTGAAACCCTGGCCCAGGTTGCCCAGAGAGGTGGTAGAAGCCCCATCCTGGAAACATTCCAGGTCAGGCTGGACAGGGCTTTGAGCAAACTGCTCTAGTTGAAGACATCCCTGCTCCCTGCAGGGCAGGGTTGGACTAGATGACCTTGAAAGGTCCCTTCCAACCCAAAGCATTCTATAATTCTGTATGCTATGGTAAATAGTAAAAGGGATACAAATGTCATACATCTGTATATAGTTCAAACTGGTATTCTATTTCTAATAACATCATTACAGTACTTTTTGCATTAATCATGTCTTGAGACACTTGTGATGATGATTAGTTATTCATATGCTAACTTCTTTAACTGTGTTGTACAACATTAAGCATACATCTGTTTGTATCTGGTTTATGATCTCAGAATACATTTTATCCTTATTTTTAGAAACAGGAAATTTAACAAAACAAACATTAAAAAAAAAAAGCTGCAAGAGCTGCCTGACCATCAGTGTGACTTTTAGGAACATTGAGCACATCAATTTATAAATGTTTTTGATAAGTTATATAATTTGTCCTTGGATTGTTATTCTCCTTTGCCTTGCACCTGGGTGGGGTGTCACCAAATTCAAGCTCCCCGCTGTGTTGGAATTTTATTTCAGAATTGATTGCAATACTACTCTGAGATACTGTCTTTTGTTCCTTGTTAAAATTAGAGGATAGCACACTACCTGCCATTCTGTTCCCACTGCAGTTTTTGTATACATCTGTACACAGATACCATGTCAGTGACCAGACTGCATTCCAGTGAATACAAAATAGTACAAAGTGGAAATATTTATTAGCTAGGAAGGTGTGTGTTATTGAAGAATGCATTGTGTGTAAAGGGCAAACCACGACGTGAGAACCTCCCCAAAACTCTTGTGCTCTGGAGGGTGATTCACTCACACACGCTGCTTGCTGCCTGGGCAAAGGGCTGACAGAGCGAATGGCTGCGGGACAGCGCTGAGTCCCCCGGTGCCCTGCCAAGGCTGCCATGGCCCGGCTGCCTTGTCCCTGCAGCAGGCACCCAACAGCACCCACCCCACGAGCTGCTGAACACGGCTCTACGAAGCAAAAGCACGGCGTTTCACGGCATTTTCCTGGGAAGCACTAGGTGTCAGTAGCATACTCTGAACGCAGCGCCCCGCATCCAAACGCTGAAGGATTTTTCAGTGCCTGCAGCTCGCTGCAAATCCTACTCAGTTCATATATGAGGGTGTTTGCAAAGCACCCACAGCACAGGGTGGCTGCCCAAAATCTGAACTTGCAAGGGAAGCAACAAGGACAATTATTTTCACAAACACAGTTTCTGCCACTTTTGTGTATTCTCATTGGTGTCAGACACTTGCTACAGGAAAAAAAGTCTTACCCAGGGAAAATTAATTACCCGGTTCTCACACCATTAGGTGTGATGTATCTAATCCACACAGTGCTATCCCTTCTCTGAAGGAGAAAGGCTGTCCAGCACAGTGATCAGGTCAGACACATTAATCTGTGCTGTGGAGGGCACAGAGCAGACTGCTCTGGAAGAGCCATAAACAAGAATGGTTTTCTATCCCTAGTGCTATCACTATATTGCCAGAGGTTTTAAAAAAACAAAGTGACCATGATCATTAAATAAGGTTTGATTAAGTGATTTGGTTACTTTTCTATCCTTTGGGCACATGTTAACAAGCTCTTTGTACCAAAGTTTATACAACACACTCCTGTGTCATGATGCAAGTTCAACCCCAGCGCAGACTTTTTCCCTCTCCAGCAAGTCTGTGGCTGGTAGCAGCAGCCAGGAGTCCTGGCACGGGCAAGGGAAACACAGACAGTGCCCGATGGCAGAGGAGAAGGTACCTTTCAGCTTTTCTGATAGCCTTTGGAAAGAACTGTGGAATCCTCTTCTCAGGACCTGCTGCCAGTCACTGGAAAATGAGCAGGGTGAAGTGCAGACTGGCAAATGGGCAGCACAGCAGCTGTCCCTCAGCCCAAAAGTCAAGGAGAGCTGAAAGTGGCCTGGCATGGATGAGAGTCTGTCTAAGAACTGTCAGAAGCCTTTCCCTGCATGTTTATTTTTTTGTTTTCTGTGAGCAGTTGTCCCCAGTTTTCAAGGTATATAGAAGGGTACAGAAATGTCTGAGCTCAGAGGTCTGACTGACTACCTGTGCCTTAGGTATCATACACTGTGCTAAGGATGAACTCATTTAATAGCTTCAGAAAGTCTGAAAAGCAATTATAAATCTAACTTCAGCACTAAGGTGCTTTTTATGCCTATGCAGAACTGATCCCACTCGGCTTCTACTCAAGACACGTCCCACTTGCAGCTCCACAAGTTGCATTCTACTCAGACAGAAAGTCCCAAGGCTCTTTCTCATCCTTATGCAAGTCACCCAGTGGGGGTTTCCTGATCATTCAGGGTAATTTTGGGCATCTGATCCAGGGCAAGAAATAAATAATTTTATATCTCATCTTTTAAAGCATCATCCACTCCCTTTTCTTAAGGAGCACAGAGAGAATCTCATTAAGAATCAGCCACACTGAGCTGAATGGCAACTATTAAAAACTCAGGAATTACTTCCTTCCAAAAATAGAAATACACCCAAGTCTGCTGTTTCCTCTGTCTCCACCCTTTTCACACACTTCAAGTGCTGAAGTGGTTCATACTGTGCTCTAAAGATCCACCACCTCTGGTCTGAAGCTGAAGCAGGTTTCCAGGTACCAGCAGCCTCTCCGGGCTGCAGTCTTGGGGCTGTCAGGAGAGCACAAAGGCAGAGCCCAAGCTGTGCTTTTCTGGCTTGCCATGAAATGAAAATGAGTAGAAAACAAATGATGCCATTCGAGATAAAGCCATCGAAGGATGAAATCTGTAATAAAGCCTTGATTTCTGAATTGTTCCCTCTTCCTTTATCCTTTCATTGTGAATAAAGATTCCATATAAAAAGCAGAGCTGATTTATGTAGAAATCAACCAAGTAAAATTGCATATTTAAAATATATTACGAGTTTATGTAGTGGATTAGTAGAGAAATATTTTATACATATTCATTCAATTTTATATATTTAAATGTGATCTCTACAGAAAGCAAGCTAAGCTTTGTTTTTCTCCCCAGAACTAACCCATCTTTCTGATCAAAGGGAATACACTGCTATTCAGAATGTTGCCAATCTCTTTGTTCCCCCTTCCTAATGCAGAGATTCTCGCTAACGACTTTTTCAGACTGCCGAGCACTGATAGAACTAACAAAGTCATACATTTGAAAATCTAATGCAGCTTCCAAGGATGATAATGCTTCTATGTGCATACTTCAGAAACCCATTTGTTTACTTGTCTTGAAGAGCTTATCTGGTCCTCACGGCACCGTGCCACATGCACTCAGCAACACTGATGTCCTTCTGTCTTACACAAGGAACAGATATTAGCCTAAATCGATGGGGAGAAACTTTCCGTTAAAACCTCAATGGCAAAGAAGTTTCAAAGTGTGAATATCTTTCCTAATCCCATCTCCACACATTGCCTTTCTTTTTCTTCAATACATTTCAAATGTTCAGTTCTAGAAGTAGGAAAATAGTGAGTACTGTTAGAGTTGTATTAGTTCTAATAAGCATATATTTATTTTTGTCCCAAATATTTCAACCTTTAAGCCCTTGTTGAAGTGCTGATTCACCAGTGGTGCATACTGCACAAAGTTTATGTTGCATGAAAACTTTATCTACTTACTCAGAAGCTTAACAAGACAAATTCTGAAAAACAACTGTTGTTTGAGACATTTCAATGTTGTCTACAAAATCCTGATTCCACTGAAATTACTAGGAACTCTACAATAAATTTTAACAAAACCAGTATTTTACCCCTCTCTATGGTTCAATGATGATGTCACTCTTTTAAAAACCCTTCATTTTTTTCACTGATTTCTTCAGGAAAGAAACCTCTCCAAAATGTGTGGCTCACAAAGTAACCACTTGCTATTTTGGCACAGAACAGCTTCAGCTCTGCAGAACCAGACTAGAGATCCAGGGTTTTCTCCCCAGAGCAATTGGGAGTGTGTTTGTGACAGTCACTAGGCACCATCTCCAGAGCTCTGCAGCACTGTTGGGGATGCAAAAGCTGGGGTACCCCCTTCTCCTGCCTGCCTTTCTCCCACCTTCCAGGCCCCGTGTGCCCCAATTCCTGCAGCACCTGCTGCTCCCCCTCACTCCAGGCTCTGTTCAGAGGGAGAAGGGGTTTGTATTGAACTTCCAAGCCTGTCCAATCTGTTTTTCTTTCTGCACCTTAGTGCTGTGTTGATTCTCTGGAGCGTGTTGCATCTTCTTTTGTCCTTCCCATTACCTTCTGCACAATAAATCTTTTAGCCTTCACGTTTGTAAACAGCTTAGATGATTTAGCTTCTTTGCCATGCCAATTATTAGGCACAACCTTCTATTATTTCCAGTTATCAAACAGCAAAACTTAATTCATCCTTCCTTACAGTCTGAGTTATTAGCAGCCCCATCTGCGTGGTGCACCAGGCTGTGTGATTAGCACACTCTACTTCAAATCTGTTGATTATCTGCAGATCAAAGTCCCAATTGACTGTGGCCATTAACACCTTTCAGCACAAGCATATAATTCTAAATATACTTTTGCTAAGTTGTGGGTTTGTGTTGTTTTGTTTTTGTTTTTTTTCTGTTATGCTAAGATTCTGTTTCAGATGACCATTTTCTCGGGGCAAATCCAAGTGCTTAAATGCTCTTGGGAAACAAGTGAAAAAAGGATTGCAGTGAGACAGGATCTGGGGCACATTTCTGTGGCTGTTTCTACCAAGAAACAAAAGGGGGGGGCTGGCAACATTTTGTATTCCAGCTCCAATATCTTGGNATACTTCAGAAACCCATTTGTTTACTTGTCTTGAAGAGCTTATCTGGTCCTCACGGCACCGTGCCACATGCACCCAGCAACACTGATGTCCTTCTGTCTTACACAAGGAACAGATATTAGCCTAAATCGATGGGGAGAAACTTTCCGTTAAAACCTCAATGGCAAAGAAGTTTCAAAGTGTGAATATCTTTCCTAATCCCATCTCCACACATTGCCTTTCTTTTTCTTCAATACATTTCAAATGTTCAGTTCTAGAAGTAGGAAAATAGTGAGTACTGTTAGAGTTGTATTAGTTCTAATAAGCATATATTTATTTTTGTCCCAAATATTTCAACCTTTAAGCCCTTGTTGAAGTGCTGATTCACCAGTGGTGCATACTGCACAAAGTTTATGTTGCATGAAAACTTTATCTACTTACTCAGAAGCTTAACAAGACAAATTCTGAAAAACAACTGTTGTTTGAGACATTTCAATGTTGTCTACAAAATCCTGATTCCACTGAAATTACTAGGAACTCTACAATAAATTTTAACAAAACCAGTATTTTACCCCTCTCTATGGTTCAATGATGATGTCACTCTTTTAAAAACCCTTCATTTTTTTCACTGATTTCTTCAGGAAAGAAACCTCTCCAAAATGTGTGGCTCACAAAGTAACCACTTGCTATTTTGGCACAGAACAGCTTCAGCTCTGCAGAACCAGACTAGAGATCCAGGGTTTTCTCCCCAGAGCAATTGGGAGTGTGTTTGTGACAGTCACTAGGCACCATCTCCAGAGCTCTGCAGCACTGTTGGGGATGCAAAAGCTGGGGTACCCCCTTCTCCTGCCTGCCTTTCTCCCACCTTCCAGGCCCTGTGTGCCCCAATTCCTGCAGCACCTGCTGCTCCCCCTCACTCCAGGCTCTGTTCAGAGGGAGAAGGGGTTTGTATTGAACTTCCAAGCCTGTCCAATCTGTTTTTCTTTCTGCACCTTAGTGCTGTGTTGATTCTCTGGAGCGTGTTGCATCTTCTTTTGTCCTTCCCATTACCTTCTGCACAATAAATCTTTTAGCTTTCACGTTTGTAAACAGCTTAGATGATTTAGCTTCTTTGCCATGCCAATTATTAGGCACAACCTTCTATTATTTCCAGTTATCAAACAGCAAAACTTAATTCATCCTTCCTTACAGTCTGAGTTATTAGCAGCCCCATCTGCGTGGTGCACCAGGCTGTGTGATTAGCACACTCTACTTCAAATCTGTTGATTATCTGCAGATCAAAGTCCCAATTGACTGTGGCCATTAACACCTTTCAGCACAAGCATATAATTCTAAATATACTTTTGCTAAGTTGTGGGTTTGTGTTGTTTTGTTTTTGTTTTTTTTCTGTTATGCTAAGATTCTGTTTCAGATGACCATTTTCTCGGGGCAAATCCAAGTGCTTAAATGCTCTTGGGAAACAAGTGAAAAAAGGATTGCAGTGAGACAGGATCTGGGGCACATTTCTGTGGCTGTTTCTACCAAGAAACAAAAGGGGGGGGCTGGCAACATTTTGTATTCCAGCTCCAATATCTTGGGCACAAACTGTATTTTCCTTCCATTAAATGTCTTGTGCTCCAAACTTCCCTCCCTTTTTCAATCCTTCTCAAGACTTCATGCTAACAAGAGTTTCCCCACTTTTTAAATGTGACACAATGTTGTTTTTCTCAATGTGTTAAAGTGTTCATGTTGGCTGTCAGCCTCCTCTGTATTAGCTTGGAAATTATGTAATGCAGATGATAAAGATTTTCCTTTCCCTTTGTGCTCCAGGACAGCCAGAAATTAACATTTGTTCTGAACAAGTTAACTGTTTAATTGTTTTTCAAAGTCAGATATATCGATTGCATCATTTTCTGTTTGCATCTCCTTGGTAAAGTCTCTGCCTATTTGATGCTCCTTGGTAAAGCAACACTAGATCACAAAAATGTTGGCTGAAGTTGAGTCCAAGCTCAATATGCAACACAGAGCCCTAGTAAGAAGATCAATCTTTCTGGGCTATCATCTTTTAGTTCTCACATTTCACTGAAATACGTTACCCTCTGTGAGGGGAGGAAAAGCCTCAAGGGCTCTTGGTATTTCTCAACTGTGAATTTCCAGCTACTTGCAGTATTTATGGCTACATTATCAGTCTTCATCAGGATGCAGTAAATACCTTTGCAGAGGTCAGTATCTTGGATTTAGTTCAATTGTTATTTTCAGTGGTGATAGAAACTTGACTTAAATCACTCCTGTCACATACTTGAGCCACTCAGCTTGTTCCACCATCTTCCTCTTCCTTCTTAAACGAGGCACAGATCCCCTGCTTGGGCACTGAGAATGAGGGGCCTTGCTTTGCTGCCATCCTGCCAGCTCTCCTTGGGTCCTTTTGTTCCCCTAGCCCTGGTGTGATCCTTCAGACTCCACAGATCTGTGTTCTTACACTTCCTGCATGGAATTTCACCTTGTTTTACAACCATCCTCTCCCCCATATGGCCAGTGTCCTTGAGGCCCTTTTCTTTTTATCTCCTTCTTCCTTGGAATAATACAAAGAAAAGCACCTGTCTGGACATCCATCCTCTCCTATGTAGACCTTCTGCTTTATAGTCAAGCAAACCCATTATTTTTCCATGGTTCAGTCTACCCCAGGCTTCAACACAGAGCACCTTCACACTCAGCCATGAGTTTTTTGTAGCATCCAGATTTTCAGATTTTGTACAGCCTGGGTCTCTCTCACTTTCTTCTCAGTGAAAACTGATACTCCCTACAAGGAGCATTTTTCCTCTATTATTCCACACCTACATCTTCTACCCACCTCCACATGCTTCGCTCCTGTACTTGACAGAGACCTCTATTTAGCCTAATTAAATCAGATCTGTGTGCCCCCTTTATAAGAATAAATTATGCATTTTAAAAAATTTAATTGGTCTGAAATGTAACCCCCTGGAACATTCTTGCTCAGAGCAGGTGTCATTTGTAAAATGTACTAGCAGCTTGCCAGCCTGAGACACAAATCTCCCTCTCCAACTCTTGTTTCTGCTGTTTTGCAGTCACTTGTAATTTCAAACTTGTAGTTTCAAACTCTAACCTGAAGTCCTCATTAATCTCCAGCTAGGAGACTTGCATCCACAGCCCTCATTCCTTCCAGAGCTGATCTCTTCTGCTCCTTGTCATCTTTCCTCACTTTCACTTGTTCTTGATTCTTCTCTGTGATTTAGCAGTTCCCCACCACCCTCAGACAAGGTTTTGCATTACTTGCCCTAAAAATAGCAACCCTTTCAAACTGTACATCTGTCTTTCTCTGGCCGTTTTCTCAGGCATCTCTCTTAGAAACTCTATTCTGGTGCAGGGAAAGTCAAATTGCCTTTGTGTCCAAAGTCACTCTTCCCTTGTTCCCAGTGCTCCAGACAAGTGTTCATCTCTGCTGGCTCTGCCTGAACTCACAGGACACTGTCATCTTCTGCTGTTACTTTCAGGTAGCAGTCAGCTCTACTTACACCCATTTAACTGCCACCCCTGGACTGCAAGTGTGGCAACTGTCAAACCTCTTTATTTAGCTTTCAGCCTGCAGAAAGTTAGTGTTCTCTCTATGCTTACCTCCTACCCTTTTCTGCCTTCTTCATGCAGTGCTTCTTCCTTAACCTGCATAACCCATCCTTTTCCATTCTTATATCCAACAGGTTTACAGTTTGAGAAGATGTGGCAAAGTGCAAAATTAAATGTGAAAATGTTGTTATATACTATTTTGTAAAACTCACATCAAAATTTCCAGAGCTTTCTACATGCAGAAATACTGACAATTCAGCTCTATAGGCTCAGAGAATTCCCTGGCCATCTCCCTCTACACTCTTAGATACAAGATACTCAGTCCCACCCATTAATTATTTCTACTTCTAATTATATTATCTTGAAACTTGGTTGCTGTTAGAATGGAAAGCATTTCCTGCTCATATGTGATCACATCACCTGGATATTTCTCCAGATGTAATGTAAAGAGAAATGTAATTATTTTTAGTCTTTTTTTATACTGTTCAAATTTTACCAAATTCTTCTAGTAATGAGATCATGCCATCCTCAAAAGACCATCAAGAACTGTGTGCAGGAATTTCTACTTCCTTCCGTTGCTACAATTTTGTTGTTTGACTTTCTTTACTAGTTTTCTATATTACCTATTTTTTGATGTGTCCATAACACTACATAAATGGAAAAGAGAAATTTGACATAGTTTTATTGTTTTATTTTATTTTCTTCCCTCTAAGCAGCACATTCTCCTTCCTTATCTGCAGGACTGAGATTTTTTCTGTGAGTGGTAGAATGTACTTGGACGTTCCAGTTAGTAATTATGTTTTTTCTTCAACATTTTGTGAGTTTGGATTTAACTTTAATCTCTTTTTTTTTAAAGCTGAAAGTTCACATTTGTTTATCACCAGCCAGAGCATTATTCTGTTTGCCCATAACAAATGTTAGCAAGCTAGAGATCACTTTGCTCTGAAGTTACCCCAGACTTTGTCTACCAATCAATTCCTTTCTATACGTCAAGATGAAGTCTAATACAGAAATCCCCTGAGCTGGACACTGCACTTTTTGATTTAAGAAACTGTCATCTATAACATTTAAAAATTCCAAGGACATTTTATTATTGGCAGCATGAGACTAGCAGTACAAGACACTCAGATGGAAGTCCTCCATGATAAAATGCTGCTTTTCCCACACATTATAAATAGATGTTTAAGACATCAATTACCCGATCTCTAGAGCAATGTCTGTGGCAGACATTGTCTTGAGCTTTTTCTATGAGGGCACTAATCCTTAAACATTCATGGATACATGACTCAAGGTCTGCTTAAAATGCCAATGTTTCTGAATTTCCACACCTACTGCTACCCATTTCTGGATGTTTCCTTATCCATTCCTTATTTATTCCCCTATTCCTTTAGAGAAAGACTTTTCCTTCTTTTTACACCCTTCTCTGCCCCTTTCTGCCCCTTGTCCCCCTCTCTCACACTCCACCTCGTTCATTTAAGTCCCTGTCACTCTACCAGTAAATCCAGTTCCAATATCCCAGCCCCTCATACCTTCTCATCATCTCCATTTCTTCTTCTTCCTCAAACCAGGACACTCATCTTTTCCTTATACACGTCTCTCTCATACATTATTTTTCATTTAGAAAAAAAAAAAAGACTTCTAAAAAGACTCCTTACTTTGCTTGAGGATTATTTGTGTTAATGTGGTTAATAATACATTTAAAAATGTAAGTCCATAAATTGTTTGGTTCCAATGCAACAAATGCAAATGTTTGTAATTCCAAAGCAGTTGAAGAATAATGAGACTTTCCCCCAAACTATGAAAATTCATTTAAAACTGAATACAAAATACAGACAGCAAATTCTGCTTTGAGACAGGAAAGAAAAATAACCAGAATCTCCTACTGAGTCCCTGATGGCTGAATGTGTGAAATTAATCACTGACAGGTGGAGAGGACAATTCTCCATGCAGTGTTGAGCTTCCTATTCTCTGAATGACAGCCAGTTAGAGTAAGAGAGCCAAAGATAATAAGAGGTGCTTTGCTGCATTAACTTTCTGATCAGCAGCAGTGCACCTGCAGCAAAGAGAGGTTTGCCCAAAACCTGAACTGGGAGTACATCTGAAATAAGTACAGATTAATTCTGTACTTGTATTTCCTTTGGAAGCTTTCCAAAGTGCTCTCCTCATTGTCACAGCCCTGCTCAAACTCCTCCCTCCCCAGCATTCACTACACTTGAATGTTTGGTGCAGACCCTGAATTGGTCTGGTTTTGGCTCTCCTTTATCCTGTGCAGGCTCTTTGGTCTTCAACTTCAAGCCTTGTTCTGTGGGAATATCCTACCCCATAAGACCCTTTGATTCAGCTGCCCTGTGCTCAAACCTTCTGCATTTCTGAGACATTCTGAGAGTTCATTCACCATCCTGGCCAAAAAAATCTCCGTGTGGTATCCAGGAAAAGGCAACTGTGGAAGCATGAGAGAGACATCAAATAAAAACCCCACATCAGGTTCAGAAGAAACAGTCAAACTATAGAACTCGTTGCCATGGTGTGGTCTGGATGCCACGCACAGCACTGCCATGCCTGCCACTGCTTATAGTCAGGAGGCAAAAAACAGTCCCCAGTGCCAGATAAAAACAAGCAGCAAACAGCGGTTGATGAAATCTCTGAGTTGCACATCACTGGAGATTGGCATAATAAGCATCACTGTATGCTCTAAATTTTTTTCCCGAGTATCCAATATTGTCCCCTGTCAAAGCAGGATGCTGGGCTAAACTCAAAATAGCTGTGTCCTGATGGTGTAAAACAGCAGGCATTTTGCAGAGAAGTGTCTATAATATTTTTTCTGCTTCAGACAATACTGGTAAAATAAAGATACAGAAAGTGATAAACACAGCGAAGCAAAAGAGTGGCTGTTTCTTCACAGAAAACAAAAGTCTTCTCTATTGCAGAGAAAGAAGAAGGATTTATTTTTGCTAAGATTTTCCCTTTCTCTCCTCACAATGGTAGCTAAGTCTCCTTTGTATACACCTCAGACTTTTACCAGGATGAAACCTCCCTCTGCAGCTCCAAATCAATGAATGAACTCCTCCAGCCACTGGTCAGTTATCTTCTAACCAACCCACAAGTTCTCATTGATTTCAACCCTCCTCCCCATCCCACCAGGGCTGGGGGAAGAGTGTGATGCTTGGTGCTGGCTGGGGTTAAAGCACAGCAAAAACACACACAGAATCAGTGGTAACCACACTTTTCTGGCAGCACCTCCCTCTGAAAGGCTGATCAACAAGATTATATTGACATAAAGCAGACATAAAGTTAATTGTAAGTTTAATTCCCCATACTGATACACGTGTGGTTTAGAGGAGTAATGTCACCTGAAGATAGGTAGATACTTGTAAGATGGAAGGTATCAAATGCTGGATGTACATTATCTGTCCTGCAGTTTAGAACAGGAAATGTAAGATAAGCATCCTAATCTGATGGCAAAAATATTCCTTAATAGTAGGGTTTTTTTTCAGATGGGATTTAGGTTTCTGTACATACTGCTGAACATTTGAGAAGTTTTGAGTTCCATTCCTCTTTTGTCATGGATTTATATAAACGTGTATATGAAAAATTACAGTATTTGAAAGTCATACAGGACACACAAGATGAATTTAAGAAGCATGTTTGCTTACTGAATTTCTTATCCAGATCTTGAAGTACAGCTCTATGTTCCATGTCACTCAAATGGCAGTATTTAAAATCACTGCTAACACCTTCAGAAGCTGATAAGCTTGTTTCAGGGCTGTCAGCTAAGCCCCCATACCTTTATCTGGAGTTTTCATATGCTACAAAGTTTAGTGACTGCTTACCTCATATCCACAGAAATATTTCAACATTCTCTCCAGTTCAATCAAAAAAAATCTTGCAGGATCCATGTGTGTCCTGGGGCAGGATTAAGCCAATGCTCGGTAGTGCACCAAATTAGTCTTTCTGGTGGCTTGATTGCTTTAATCCCTGTTAAAAAAAATCACAAACCAAACATGTCATATCTATAAGGGTGTGACAATTTTTTATAAGTATGAACCAAATGCCAGGACTACAGTCAATCCACAGCCTCTTCTCTAAAGCATATGGTGTCCTGTGCTGATCTCAATGTACCAGTCAGCCCCAGGTCCAGCTATTCTGGTTACCTCATTGCTGTTTGTTTGCAAAGCAGAAGCCAGGTTCACTGGTTATAATAAGGCAATTAAAACAACCCTTGCAATTCATTCTTGCATCCAGTCTTTCTCCTATACATGCTACTATTGTCCTAACTGTGGTGTAATTAGTTTGGCTCTCCAGCCACTGAAGAGAGCTTGTGTGGGTGGGAGCACTGCTGCCACCTGCTCCTGTTGCTTTGTCAGAGAGCTGTGCCTGAAAACTAATGCCTTCTGAAAACTGGAACAACTTCCCACTTGGTCATGTGGGAGCAGAATGAAGCAGAGGTAAATCAGGATTTCCCACATTGTTGCAATGGCAAACCATGGCAGAAAGAAACTGGAGCACTACGCAGGGCCAGGTCTTTGGTTAGTGTGCATTGATGCTCCTTCGTTTTCTTTGGAAGAGTCCATTCACTGCAGTTGAGGAACTGGCCCTCATCAGAGATTTTAAAATGTTGAAAAATAGTTATTTATAAATAAGTAGATTTGCTGCAAGCTCTTTTCCTTTTGATGAGGATTTTTTTTTTTTCTAGCATACATTTCAAGAATGAACAGCGTTGTAACTGTTTTTTATGTATTACTTTTTCTTTGTGTGCTAGTTGGTTCATTTGTCTGCTCAGCAATGTGTCAGTAGGATATTTTTTATGCAAGTGAGTTCCTGCCTGCACTTGGAGCTGCTGCACCTTGAGCAGGGACAGATTCTAGACTGATTAATGCTGTACAGCCTGTGGAACATCCAATTCCTACAGACAACAACGTGACTGCAACAATAATGGGATCCGATGGGTGTCTATCCTGCCCTGGAAAGCAGCATAGCCCAGACTGACTGTTTTCATTGGGTAATTATTATTTTTTAATTTGGATCAAAGAAAGAACTTCTCTATATTCTAGCCTAACATTGTTAAATGTTAATGTTGCCCACAATACTTGGTGAGCTTCCTTCCATAAACTGAACAAAGAGGCTGTGCTCCCTTGCCAGCCACAGATTTATTGGGGTATGGATTACACATATTAAACACAGCCATCAGGCCACAGAGGTTCCATCACAATCTGCCTAAGAGCTAACATCATTAAGAGGCAGACTTCATATATCTTCATGACTGATACTCTGATCTTTCCCACTCCATTGACTAATGAATTGACACAAGCAATGTTCTTCAACATTAGTGTGCATCTCTTTGATTTACAGCACTCAAGCAGGGGGCTGTGAGCACTCAGATGCTGATGAATTCCAGACAGCACCTGGCAGACCAGGATGTTTCCCTCTGAAAGCAGTGCTTGCATCCCAGACCACTATATAATAAACATGGGGGCTTCACTCTGTCTGCATTTTCACCTCTACAGTGCCATCCAACCGCTCGCCTTCCTGAGCCAACCCCCAGCTGCTCTAAGTCAGGGCACATTGATTTACATCAGTGGTTCTCTGAGCCTTTTGGTTTGTCTGCTTTAAAGATACTTCTGGGAGACACCAGCCTGTGTTTGCTCCTGAGGCTTGACAGTGCCAGGGAAAAGGGCTGAAGAGAACAGTGGATTGCTGCCCACCGTGGGTTGCAGCTCTGCCAGTCTGCAGCTGTGGTGGGAAAGTGGCAGCCACTGGCCCCACACTGCCCTGTGAACAGAAGGGAGAAGTGGGGTTGTGGAAAGATGGAGAGTGAAAACACATTAGGCTCAGAACTTGTTTCTGTTGAATGAACTGACTGGCTACAGGCTCCTATTTTGCTAGAATATTTGCATTTAAGTTAACCACAGCACTGACCACCCAGTTGTAGTGCCTGACATGCCATACAGACTGATTTGGAAGTTGTCGTTACAGAACAGTCCCTTTCCAGTATAATACTAAATCCATCTTATGGAACAAAAGCACCTTCCAGGTGCCGTGAATTCTGTATTCAAGGCAAGAACAAGTGTTTGGGTTTTGAGAAGTCTGTTAAGTGATGTACCACTACATCATCCAGATCTTTCCACAATAAGATATATTCCAGCTGCTGAAACATTTCAGTGATGTCTAAAATATATTACTCTTTGATTCTTGGATTTTTTGTTTATTTTAATTTCCAGATGCTTCATATATTTATACAGATTTCGTGTCCGTAAGATGTCATAGATTTACACCTGTTTAACCAGAGGATTTGAAGACACAGGCAAATTTCTTCCTGCTAGTCATGGAGAAACAACATGCAAAAAAAAAGAGAAAAATTCTAATAAAAAAAAAAATAAATTAAAAACCAGGCAGTCTAACTAATATGAGTGAAAAACCACTTTTTTTAAGCTCACTTGCTAAGATGGTCATCTCACTTAAAATCTCGTAGCAGACTCATCACATAACTAATAGACTCAGTCACAGTTTGGAAATAAAAAGTGGAGCATTCATCACTGAAAATAGAAGGAAGTTCTCCTGGATGGAGACAGATGTTAACATTAAGGGAAGCGAATTCCATATCCTCTTTAAGTGAACAGATGCAGAAATTAATTGAAAATGCAGAAATGAATTGAAAGTACCAGAAAACAAAGCAGAAGTTCTATTAGTTTTCCATGCTCTGATTTTCTGGA
Source organism: Ceyx cyanopectus (assembly GCA_013401355.1). Classification (NCBI taxonomy): domain Eukaryota; kingdom Metazoa; phylum Chordata; class Aves; order Coraciiformes; family Alcedinidae; genus Ceyx; species Ceyx cyanopectus. The sequence goes on from VYZU01080204.1 coordinate 18,877, forward strand.
GAGAATCTGGGTGGTAAATAGAAACTAGTTGTTAGCATCTGTAGCTGACTAAAGTTGAGGCTGGAGAATGAAGAAAAAAAAACCCAAATACAGAGTTATAGCACAAAGGAGATTGTTGCACTCCTTGCAATCAAAATGAGATCATTTTTCAAAGCTGCTAGATATGAATGAAAGCTGCTTCTGGGCATCTTTAATTTATGTGACTGCTATTGGCAAAGCAAATAAGGTATTTTGATACTGTTCTTAACAGCATTAGAGGGATAATACGTGTCACGGGGAGACAATGTCCTATACAGCACTGCAGTGCCAGTTATATAGGGAGTAGAAAAAACTTTCCTTTTACTATCTAGCTGATATTGTCCCTCATTGTTGACAAACCATGCTTATTACACTGAACTGAGTAATGGAAAGAACTGTTTTCAAAAGCTAGGTAAATTATAAATCCAATTTTTAATGGGTACTATTAGAAACAAAAACACCCCTTTCTTCTACTGGCCAGTAGTTGCAAAGAGGTTCCTCAGAATAGCAGCAGGGGAGAGAAGACTTGCAGCCCTTCACCAGCAGAACCTCATCCCTAAAGGGCCAGCCTGAGTAGTTCCTTTCACAGCAGGAGTCCAGGTCTATTGCCCCCACAGAGGAGGTCTGCTCAGAGAAAAGGAGCAGGGACCCTTGTGGGAAATAGTTCTCTAGAAAGTGGAAGGAGGGAAGGAAACAAGTGGATGATTTACTGAAATAAGAAGTCATTTAATTTAAATACATTTCCACTAGACCTCTGCCTTTTTATCTTGTCAGTGTTCTTGCTTGTTCTGTGGGAATCTCTCTGCCTTGGCTTCCAGAAACTTACTTACACACATTTTTACTGAAAACCCCTTTTCTGGATGTTACTAAAGTATCGTGAATTTCCCAGCCCCTGAAGTTCATCTTGCCTTGAGAAGTTCCACTCTAAAGAAAAGTTCTGCTCTGTCCCACTCTGCTTCAGATTTGCCAGCTCCTTTACTACTCTCTTCCTCCAAGACAAAGACGTAGCTGAAACAGCTCCATGGGAGCTTCCAAGGCAGCAAAAGTAACCAACAATCTTGAAAAACCGTTCTTACCATGAAACAGAAGTTGAATAATTTACATAAACAAATTTATAGGGAAAAAGATCTGTTGGTCAAGGTCTTGTAAACTAAAAACACAAGATAAAAGATTAAACTTTCTAAGTTTTCTGTGTAACATGCAGTGTGTACTAAAAATGCCAAGTCTTTTGTTTAAATACATCCTATATAGTGCCCAGCTGGGGCTGGCCCTTCCCTGCTGTATCTCTAGAAACCTTATACAAGTCTCTTCGTATTCAGCAACATCAGGCACATAGTGGTGCTGTGAGTCCTGTGACGAGCTTCTTCCCTCTCATTAGCTGCAATTTAGAGATGGGAAGAGAATAAACTGCAGGCAAAGTTTGCTTTGAGATGACGAAGCTAATTTTGGGAAAAAATGTCCCTCTACTTCTCTAGTTGTCAGATTTAACCTAAAGCAAGCACAGTGTGCAGATAGTAAACATAATATCCTCCTAATTACATTAAATTATCTCTGAGGAGCTGCTCTGCCCTCTTGTCAAGGGCCGAGAACTGGCTTTTAATGATGAATGTGAGCCTCAGTGGGACATTCTATATCATCATTTAGTTCAGCAAATGTAACCCAGATCAGTTGTATAGGTGTAATTAGATGCTGAAAAATAATTACCTTGGCCTTACCATTAAAAATTTCTTGCTCGTATCCCCTTGTGATCTATGAACAAATTACTTTATTAGGAAATCATTAGTGCTCAATTTGTCTCAATATACTACAGGCATCAATATTCATTTCTCATAATGGAATCACACATTCTTGCCATGAATTCATACAATTACATAGCCAGATACCAATTTGGAGTTGTTACCAAGCTTAACAAAAAGACTGGTTCTACATAGTAAGATGTTTTTCTCATGCACCAGCTTCCAGCAGAAAACTGAGCAATATGAACTTTATTATTAGGCCATCAGCTCGATCTTTTTGGTTTTATGCCCCACTGCAGAGAGATTCCTTTTTATGTGTCTGGTATCTCTGTGCTACTGCAATACCCACGTTTGGGTGGGCAGGAGCAAAATAGCTCCCCAAATAAATTATACTGTTATGACAACACTACTATTAGGAAGGCCCTGAGAGCATCCCAGTCAGGGTGTTGGTGCCAGCTCAGCCTGTGCTGGGCAGTGGGGAGGCATCCCCAGATGTCCTGTGGGCAGACCCTGGCTGTGACTGACCCACCTCACAGGAGCTCCTTGCCCTCGCTGTGCAGGGACAGCAAGCTCAGGGCCCCTTGAAGCTTTTACCTGGTACCTGTTTCTCTGAGGGTTGAGAAAACAGGTGCTACCCCAGTGTCCTTGCTGTGGGGACACGGTATAGTTTCAAGTCATATCTAGCAGGCAACTGATTTATTGACCATTAGAATTTACAGAGGAGATGTGCTGAGGAAAGGAGGCCATCATTCAGACCTCGGGCCACCTTCTGTACAAGATCCCTCCAGACAGCTCAGCCTTCGGCTTTCACACAAGTGCAGGTTCTCAAATGAGCCAATATGTAGCAGTTGCCATCTCAGTACTTCTCTGAACATCACACACACTCCACATACCGGGGCTCCTGAATTTCCATTTTGGTGTGTGCAAACAGCCCTCCATTTTTATTCAATTTTTCTGGATTTGGCAAGCCAGAAGCATTTGAGAGAAATTAAATAAGAAATTTTCTATATCCAACAGCACAGCCACAGAACTGGTAATCACTTCAGAACAAAAAGGCAGCAGTGGATTTTTCAAAAATATGCTTAGAACCTGCTGAGGACTGAGAACATTCTCGGTGCATTTCTTTTACCTTCTGTTTCAACAGGTACATAGAAACATCTGTCTCCAGTTATAAAGTTGTCAGCCTAGAATCATGCCTGTCACATTGTCAATACTCTGTGAGCACTGCATCAGAGTTCACTGTGCCATGACTCTGGTTCACAAGCTACCAGAGTCCCAGCTTGTCCATTCAGACCCCATTGAGTCCCTCTGACCATGGCCATGTATGAGGTGTCAAGGCCACTCAAGCTGCTGAAAAATTGCAGCCCATGTCATGACATTCAGATGGAAGAAAATGAAATGCCAGACTCTTCAAAAACCTTGTGAGTACTTTATCTGCAGCACTGGAGTTGTTAAAGCAGTGAGGAGACAATAACTACTTCAGGCCAATTCCTCACACAAAAGGAACAAAGTGCTAAAGTCATCAATATAAGTAATATAAATCAGCTGAATAGGTAGCTGGAAAATGACAGCTACCTATATTATGAGACTTAAAATGGGAAGATAAAAGATAGGTGGATTTTTATCTTTTGGGTTTATAAGGCCGTGTTTGATGGACCATAAGGTCTTGATAGACTTAATGGGCCAAATTCCTCCCCAGGGTAACTGTTATGTTCGATTATCTCCCATCAGGATGGTTGGAACCAGGAGAACTTTATGGATGCTACAGCAGTATTTTGAGGTGCTCCACTTTTAAGAGCTGCCATGCCTCAGCCCGTGCGTTAATCCCAAGGCCAGCAAGTATATATTCAAAAGTGCAGAAAGCAGCAGAAAGAACAATGAAGTACAGAAACCAGCAAAGAACTGCTGCTCTCAGCCAGCAGAAACGGAATGGCAAAGAAAGAGTTCAGTTCTTTGCTCCCTGCAAACTGCACCTTCCAATTATACTAATTCTCTTATCTTTCCTTGGCCTGTCTGACACCCCCCTCAAGTCAAATCCTGCCAGCACGTGCAGAATAGCACTTAGGAAGGGACTCTGCTTTGCTCAGGGGAAGTGTCTCTAAATGTCATTCTGTCACTCTTTAGGTTACACAGATATCTCTTGTTTTCTGATCACCTGCAGCTCTGAGTTCAGTTTGATAGTCTGATAGCAATTCCTGAAGCTGGCTATTACTCAACAGTTGCACTCAAGGACCCAAAATGAAAAGAAACCAGTCCCCCTTCAACCTCTTGGAGCGTAATTTTCTAACCAACATACACTAAAAGCATTCCAGTGAAGGTGAGGACATTCCTATACAGTGATTTAAGCCCCTATTAACAGCAGTTTTTCTTGGATTTGGAATACAGGTTGGGAAACATTGCTCTGAAAGGTTTACTGCCTTAAATTTACCTTTTCTTCTGCTGATTCACAGCAATCAACCAAGAATACATAGTTACAAAAGCCCAGTAAATAAAACATGCTATGTTAAAGATGACAAAAACGGAGTAAGTCACTGAGATTCTTACTGCAGTCTACCTTTGTAACCGACCTTGCTGAGAGGTCAGAAGGAGATTTTGATTGTGGAACAGAAGATTTTGCAAATGAAAGCTAAAATACAGTGATTTTGAGTTTTCTTGGGTCCACCCCTTCAGTTTCACCTGTCTTATTTGCCTTTTCAGTTCCAGCTTGTGGGTCCAAATAGGTTAGCAGTCTGGTCTTCTTTGCCTTTATCCATCTGGGGTTACAACAATCATTTAGCTGTTTTTTCACGGATCTAACTTGTTCCCAAGATCTTGCTGAGAGTTTTAGACATAATACGGAGTGGCTCCTCCTACCACCTCTCCAGGTGCATTGCTTTATGTTTGTCTAAAATGAACTTCATCTCCATTTTGTTGGTGTGTACAGTGACACAGCTCAGTAAAAACATTTTAAAGTGACCCAATTTTATACTGAACAAGTTGATGTTAAGAATCCAAAACTCACAGAGTGTGCATTTCAGGAGTGTCATTGTGGGAGGTTAATTGGGACTAGCCTGGGTGCACAGATTGAAAAGTATTTAGTAGTCAGAATATACCTCCCAGCTTAGTTTCTCCTAAAATGTAATCTAGATTGTGCACTGAAAGACTTTTTGACAATGCAAAATAATGTGCAGCAATTGAGATTCATAAAATATGCTTTGAAAGCACTTTCCAAATGAAAAATCAAATGCTAATGTGGACACTCCCTCAATACCTTCTCTCTTTATTACACTGAATAACTTCTTAGCATCAGCAAACTTTATATTTCACTGCTCCCGTTATTTTAAATGTTATTTGCAAATGCATTGAATCTGAGAATGTGCTCTCAAATTCTTCTCCAGATAACACACAGTTCCTCCTGCAAAGCAGACCCTTTGATGGGCGAGACAGCTTTATCTCTTAACCTTCTTGGAATTAAAACTGTTTGGGCCATGAATCATATTTGAAAGTGATGCTTTCAGCTGTTAGTCTGACACCTTGACATTAACTCTATCAGGCTAATCTTGCTGGTCTCTGATAGCATGTCAAGCCACATCACTAATGACAAATTGTCTGAATGCCTTAAACCTGTCCTGCCTTAAACCTTCCATAAGCACCACCTCTTGTAACAAGCATTGTACACGAGATCTAGAAATAGATAGATGCAGAAATAGAGTAGGTGTTTCTCACTATCTTCTTCTGGAGAACCCAGTCTGTGGCTCTAGATTTGGGTCCCTTTTAAGCCCCTTTTAAACCTCTCAAGCAGGCTGCTTTTCAGCTGGACATATTCTTTGCTGTGGTAAAGAGTGTTATTTCATATCCAAATAGATATATTTGTAATAATGAAAGAATTTAGGAAAAAAAAAAAAAAAGAAAAAAGTTTTGGTATCTGAATTTATGGCTGTAATAAATAAGATGTGGTGCTAGAATTATTTTTGTTTAACAGAAAAGGTCACTGAAAAATGTTACATAAAGCTCACTCAGGAAAGCACTAAATTAAAAATATTTGTTTGTCCTTATGCCTTTGTATGAAGCCTTATGATGTGAACTATTAAAAGGTAAATGTGGTAAGAAAGTAATAAATGGAAAACATCAACATCAGTATTAATGGGGCAGCAATAATACAGAAAATCAAGTTATTCTTATCCTTATTTCAACAAATATTTAGCATTTGAGAAGGACAATAAGGCAGAGGGAAAGAAGATGGACATTTCAGGCTGCTGATTACCAGGAAACACTAGCCCTGTAATTATGTATAATTTTATGCAATTACTTACACATGTGCATGCATGCACAGTTTGGTTGGTTGGGTTTTTTTTTTGTTATACAGAATAAGAGACAGAGCTGAACCAATCTGGAAAGGAAAACAAGTTGAAAGCCATATGTTCAACGTGGGCATTCAGATGTTCAAGATGTTGCTTCTTGCTTTTGGTCTTTCATTTTATGTTCCAGCCTTGGGCTGAGGGCAAAATAATATCAGTACTGTATGCAAGCTTGGGGAGTTCCCAAGATCTTTTTTTTTTGACAAGCAGAAGAAACAACAGAAGTGTAGAAAGGGAAAGATGTTATAAAAATTTCTGCTCTAACTTCAAATGTAGTTCAGTGAGGTATTAAACCATGTTTCTAATGGTCTTTGACAGAACACTTGGCAAATTTTGCTGCAGTGTGCACCTCCCTAACTGTCCCTGTCACCTTCCTGATGAAGGATACCACTGGAGGGCAGAGTCTGGAAGAAAAGAACTCTGCCAACTTCTCAGTTGATCCCAAAAACACAACCTAGCCAAAAGAAACAGTTCAGTAGATAGCTTTAAGCTGAAATGCCAGACTGCAAACTTCAGCAGTGAATAGTGCAGTTGAACAAGATCTTGGCTTTAGTGCCTTTGACCATCAGCTGACCCAAACTGGACAAAGGGACATCCCATACAACATACCATGCCCAGTATATAAACTGGGGGGAGTTGGCCAGACACTCCATGGCTCAGAGATTAGCTCACATTGACCAGTGAGTGGTGAGCAACTGTACTCACTTGTTTTGTATGATCTGTTCTTACTATCATCATTATCATTACTATTACTTTTTCTTTCCCTTCCTTTTCTGTCCTGTTAAACTGTCTTTATCTCAACCCCCAAGTTTTACTATTTTTCTCATTCTCTCCCCATCCCACTGGGCGGGGCAGTGAGCAAGAGGCTGTGTGGTGCTTAGTTACCAACTGGGGTTAAACCACAACAGATGTATAACCAAAGACAAAGGTAATAACTGTCCTCTGAGTCTGCTGTGGGTAGGATAAGAAGTAATAAGCTTAACTTGCAGCAATTTAATTGCAGTCATTTAATTGAAGAGATTTAGTTTAGACAGTAGGAAATACATTCTAATTAGGAAGTAAAGGTCTGAAGGAATATGAGGACCAAAATAGATTGTAGGTTGCAGAATCACTTGGACTGTCTTAAGAGCAGGGCAGATGAACATATGTCTGCAGCAGTTTAGTCTTCAAAATGAAGATTTGGAGACCTTCTGAGGTTCCTTCAGGAATGTACTCTATGGCTTATGAGTCTGGCTACAAAATAAAGTGGAGTTGAAGGGACACTGGAAAAGCAGATGAACACCCCCCACTCCACACCCCCAACGATTCACAGAGTAATTCCCTCCCCAGGCCTTGCTGAGTACAGATGCACATTTTAAAACATTGCTGTGTTGACATTCTCTTCTGTGTTTGATTTGATTTTTACAGATTGCTGTGATCAAATTCTATTAACCACAAGTGCTGAGAAAACACTTTAAAGCTGTTACACACAAATACGCCTTGAAAGTGAATAGAGAAATTCACAAGAAATTCTATTTTACACTAGAAGCCTGAACTGTGTGACAAACTCGACCATTCAGAGAACAAAAATCCTAGTGGGTGAGACTGTTACCTGTGATCACAAGGTGTAAACAAGCTTAACGAGGAGTTTCTGGGATCAAACAACAAAGGCAGCTACAGTCTTCTCATGGAGTGTTCACACAAAAACTAATGCAAATGGTGCAATTTCTTCACTATTTTGTCTTTTGGCTTCTTTGCCATCCCTCAGTGTTAGTGTCCACTTATGTCCAAATAAAAATGCTAATTGGAAAAAGGATTTTGAGGGCTAAGCCTGACAGATGTGAGACAGTTTTACTGTGGGCAATGAGGAGATCTTCCTCAAAGTCCTGACCCCAAGTAAATCCTCTTTCTTTCTGGTTACCTTCAACTAAACCTGAAAGCAATGTCTTCAGTTATCATGTACCAAAGGACACCGTAGGAACCCCAGGACCAAGCCGTGGTGGAGATGATGGGGCCCATATCTGTTAAAAAATCAAACCCAAAAAAGCACAGCAAAGCACTCTGCCTCCTGAAGGCAGCAATCCTGCTGTGGCTGCTGCCTGAGTTTGGTGGAGTGGGTGGCTCCTCTCCCACTCTCCCCCATCTGCTCACCCATCTGCCAGACGGCTTCACTTCCCTGCCCTTGCCCCAGAACTGATTGACAGGAGTTTGGCACCAGACACTGCAATGCAAGTGACTGATGAAAACTCTCTGCTTTGCATTTTCTCATTGCCTTTGTCATCAGGAAGGGGAGAACGTGTGTTTATGAGCTTGCATTGTTATTTATAGAGCAGAAAGGCTCCACTGGCAAGTGCTGTGCCTCTGAGCAGGTGCTGATCACTATCCTCCTCACAAAGATTTGTAATCCAACTGCTATTCCAGGGAGCCCTTCATGAACCAGAACTAATTTGGAGTTGGGACAATGCTTGCAGAACAGTTCATATGTTGAACTTGGTCTGCTTTTTACCATTCCAAGGGTTTTGGACTTAATTGTGAGTTATTCTAACAAAAATTGGAGAAGGATTGAGAATCATGTTTGTAACTGGTAACAATCTGAAGGCTGAAACACTCAAGAAAGTCACTCTATTCAGTAACCTAGAATAACAAAAAAAATAGTCCAGTATGCAAAAGAGTTCCGTATGTAAAAAATAGTAAAAAATAGTCCAGTATGCAGTTCAGTGCCCTAACTTGAGAGTTTTGGTTGGCCTCCAGAGTTCTCAATAGTAATGTATCTGTCAGCCAGAGATGTTTTGCATTCAGACCACATCACAGCCTCAAAACTCTTCGAGGAGCCTTTCCACACTCATTTCATGGCATCCAGTTGCCACTTTGGTTGGGATGGAAGCAGACTCCAGCTCATGGAAGGGGGAGACACTGAGTACAAGCTGAACTCTGTGGCTTTCAAGACACAATCTCCACCTTCCATGACTTTACAGCATAGATTTTTAAGTACACAACAGCCACGAAGGCAGTTCAAAAATCTATAGAGACCACAGTCAGCACCATCTCTTCCTCTGTTCTGCTTGTTTTGCTTATTAAGATCATACTTTAGTGACTAAAGCCATTATTATGCAGTACAGGCAAAAGAGCCTGTGCTGTGTCAAGGCAGAGAGCACTTCCAGCCACAGAAAAAGAAAATTAGTTTTGCAACACTGCCCAAGACAAGTGCTGAACCACTCTTCTGCAACATTTGCAATTTGCAGAGCCACAAGCTGGCACCGTGCCACACAACCAGCCTGTGCTATACACTCTACATAGGAAAAGATAATACAAGCAGTAAGTCTTTGCTTTCTCCATGGGTGATGTAAAAGGGAAAAACAAATAAAGTGAAGTCTTGACGGCACTTACATCATTCATGTCTCTGCAGAATGACACTGGTGATTATTGAGCCCTTTCAGTTAGCATTGCCCACAAAGATAGACAGCTAAGATAATGTTCAGCACTTGTTTGAATCTTCTGATAAAGCAAAGCACTGTTTCTACTTTTAGAATTGCCATTAAAATATCTCCTCTGGACATGACTAGTCTTGGTTCCCCGTGCTGTTTACCTGAAATACTGATGGGTGCCATGGAGGGCATAATAACATCATACCACACATCATCATAACAAGCTGAAACAAGACAGCACTAGATGAAGGACTTTTTCAAACCTGATGCCTCCCAAGACATCCACTAACAGCTGAGACAACAGAGATTTAATCTGACTTAAAGCAATTGGACAGAAAGTGGCTTGTGTGTCTGTGTGTCTGTGAGTGCATGTGCAGTGCTATGAGATGTCACAAGCTCCTATTTTATACCTCAGTCACAAACATTTGCTCCAGGCAAAATGCAGCACATCATGTTCCTGTGAGGGAGCAATTTTTGTTTAATCAAATTAAAAAATATCAATTTGCTCTTTTTAAATGATGAGTGCCAATATTTCCAGTTTCCTTCTTCTACCATCCACTTACTGCTCGCCACGTGACTCAGTGGGGATTTGATTTACTGGAATTCATTTGGCAAATTATTAGTTCATAAGACAGAGTAATGGCTTTGAAATTCTTTTGGGGGAAGTTGTGGAAGTGTTGTTAGAACAGAGAAATAACTAATGTGAGGCAGAGTACCTGACTGTGACAGTCCAGGGTTTGCTAAACTGGTGGGATTTTTTCTTTGCTTGTCCCTGGACAGAGAGGCACAGCTTCATTACTGCTGGGAAAATTCTCTCCTGCTCCTGGAAATGTCATGGTTACAGACTGATCCCAACAGTATGGGATTTCCAGCCCCTCACATCTACACACTTGTCTGGATTTGCTATGTTAGCATACTGGGATTTGTTAACTTCCTGCCTCGCATTATCCTGCCTTTTCTTCAAACACTAAAACAAGCTGCATTACAGCAAGAAAAGGGGAAAGGTCTGTACTGCAAAACTGGAAACAGAGGAGCAATAGGAGCTCACCAAACAAAAAGAAGGCAGGCTTGGAGACCCTGATGCTGGTCCCCCAGTCCTTGCTGTTACTGGGATGAGGCTGTGGCAGTAGAAAGCAGAAAGCCACCCCTATCCTATTAAACTCCCCACTCCTGTCTCCCAAAAGAGGATGCTGAGGCTTTAGTGAACTGCCAGTTCAGCTCACTGACACTTTCCCTCCTATAGGAATCAAGTAACTCTGTTAAGGCCAGGCAGATGAGCAATTAGCAGCATGATGATGAGTAATTGAGAGTTCTGATTTGCTTTGGACCAGCCTGACATGGGACAGAGTGGGAAGCCAGAACCAAAAAGGAGTGAGAGTGATGCTCCCTGACAGCAGAGTCCTCTGCCCTGGAGGGGCCACTGAGGGGCATCTCTCTTTCAATTCAGTGTTGTGTGGTTCACTGAGAGATGTAGCTGCTCTCTATGGGACCTTCTCAGCATCCATTTTCATCTTGGGGAGGATGCTGGCTCACACAGATTTCTGAAAGTATAGTTCTGTAAAGTTGAAATATCTGAAGCCCTTTGAATCTCGGGCACAGAGACACTAAAACTTTTTCCTACCTTCTTTTTATTGTCTCCAACTTTCCTTTCATTACCTCCTATTTTCTAGTTTAAAATAGCTCCACACTGTGTAGGGTAAAATGTGATTTGTGAGTCTCAGACATTTATTACAACCAGTGATGCTCCTGGAAGAGTTTGTAAAACTCCTCCTGTCTTGTTGGGTGGCAAGATCTCCTTCCTGTGCCTGCCTGGCCTCAGCACAAGGAACAACTCCTGTCTGTGCACACACCTTCACACCCACACCTGCCAGAGTCTAGCATGTCAAAAGGAATTTTTTGTGCTGTTCTCTCCATCTTATCCTTCTCTGCCTTGCATTGTATGGGAAGAGGAGCATAAGAATCTGTATTATTGATGGATTTCATGAACATAACATTGCTAAAACAAACCTTAAATTCCTGTGAAGCCTGCAAATGCTGATACAAATGATGGACAGGAGACTTCAGTGAAGTTGCCTTTGTTTGTTATAGTCTTTGAATTTTTGCTGATCATAATCAGTTTCATAGTCTGACTGCAACTAGAAAAGGATTCTTTCTTTTGCTCTGGAATTTAAGGATGAGGATTTTTGTTCGGAGGACAGACAAGACCAAATTAGAACATGCTACTGGGGCATAATAAATTCACTATAATTGCAAGCTAGTGTTCCTTAATTCTTCAGATACCATAATCTGTAAATATTCTGATCCTTTCATAGTTAGTTCATTTATGCTCTTGTCCTTATTGAATTAACTGTTGTCTTTTCCTTCATGCTGAGTCCTGAGGGAAACCTCTTTTAAATCTTTTTAGTTTTTAATTCCATTAATTGGCATATTGTCTGGTCTCATGTTTCCCCTCCTGGGTCTTGAACTTAGGTTCCTTCAGTTCTTAAAATCCTTAACTGTGTTTCTGCACCTTTGACTGACAACTTGCTTGATGAAGGGACAAAGCATTTGCTTTCTTATCTTTCAGTTCCAGGCTAATGTTTAACAATGTAGTCAGTTTATCAGTCAGTTTGTTAAGCTAGGGTGAGAGTTCTCTGTTCTCAAGTCATCACAAAAATCAATAATAATCAATTCATTTATTCTAGGCTACATTAAATTATTATTAACTATAATAATTAAAAATAAATAATTTAAAGGTCCTCAAGCCTTTCCTGATTTATGGATAGTTCTTGCTTTTGCCCTTTGCTAACTACTTGTCCATTTTTAATCTTTTTTCAGTTACACTAATGAAGACAGCAACTAAATCATACAACCTTTTCAGTATGAAAAATCACAGGGTGTAAGTTTTGCTTTCAGCATCATAACTTCCCCCCTTATATTAGCAGAAGAATGAGTGTGCAGGAAGTATGCATCATGAAGGAGAAAAAAAAAGAGTAGTTTTGCTGAAGCATTATTGTAGTAGCAAGAAAAATGGATTGAAAAACAGCACTAATACTATTCCTAGTCAATACATTTTATGGTTATAATAAACTGAATTAATGAGACATTGAAAACATTTTGTTACTGCTTTTTTTGTTGTTGTTTTTTACAGGACACACAAAAACCATGTACTAACTTTACTGTAAGCTACTGACAAGAATTATAGTCTGAAGTATATCTTATATGCCATCAACCAAACAAGAGAAAGTTGGAAAGACCCCCAAAGCAATGATGGGGTTAGGTGAAAGCAGAATGGTCACATCATCCCCAGATGTGAACACTTTGGTCTCCCTCATATCAACATGTCCCTGACCTTCACCAGAACATAAGGTGCAGTTTTCAGTGGTTAGAAAAACTGCTTCCATGAAAGCTTTCCTTGGGACCCAGGAAGATCCTCACATGGAAACTAACAGTGCTCTAAACATCATGGAGTCTTGCTTTGTATCTTCTCCTTGCTATAGAGTAAACCAACAAGTGCTTATTTTGACAAATATAAAGATGTGGAGAGGAAACAGCTCTGTAAGTTCTAAAGAAGCCAGCCCAGTGAGAACTGCTCATTTTATCACTCACAGTAATAATGACCTCTCATTTAATCAGCAAAGACCACATTCAGATCTTTCTTCAAGCAAACTCTCATTCAAGCCAAGGCCTGAGGAAAGGTTGACTAAAACTCCATGAATACTGCTGACAGTGTAAACTGCTGCTGCACAACTTCAAAGAGGATTTTACTATGAGAAGATTTAGGGTATGGCCCATAGCTATATGCATCCATTCGAGCTTAATGAAGAAGAAATTGCATACTTCACTGTGTTTCACTTTAGAGGTGTTTCATTGGAAGGGGAGTAAGCCCCACCTGGCTTAGCCTGTGCAGCTGCTTGTTCACTGTGCCCAGGTGGTAGAAACAGCAGGTATCCGTGCTGCCCAGCCTTGTCACAGCCAGGGAAATACTGGAGAGTCCAATGGAGGCTANGTCTTGAACTTAGGTTCCTTCAGTTCTTAAAATCCTTAACTGTGTTTCTGCACCTTTGACTGACAACTTGCTTGATGAAGGGACAAAGCATTTGCTTTCTTATCTTTCAGTTCCAGGCTAATGTTTAACAATGTAGTCAGTTTATCAGTCAGTTTGTTAAGCTAGGGTGAGAGTTCTCTGTTCTCAAGTCATCACAAAAATCAATAATAATCAATTCATTTATTCTAGGCTACATTAAATTATTATTAACTATAATAATTAAAAATAAATAATTTAAAGGTCCTCAAGCCTTTCCTGATTTATGGATAGTTCTTGCTTTTGCCCTTTGCTAACTACTTGTCCATTTTTAATCTTTTTTCAGTTACACTAATGAAGACAGCAACTAAATCATACAACCTTTTCAGTATGAAAAATCACAGGGTGTAAGTTTTGCTTTCAGCATCATAACTTCCCCCCTTATATTAGCAGAAGAATGAGTGTGCAGGAAGTATGCATCATGAAGGAGAAAAAAAAAGAGTAGTTTTGCTGAAGCATTATTGTAGTAGCAAGAAAAATGGATTGAAAAACAGCACTAATACTATTCCTAGTCAATACATTTTATGGTTATAATAAACTGAATTAATGAGACATTGAAAACATTTTGTTACTGCTTTTTTTGTTGTTGTTTTTTACAGGACACACAAAAACCATGTACTAACTTTACTGTAAGCTACTGACAAGAATTATAGTCTGAAGTATATCTTATATGCCATCAACCAAACAAGAGAAAGTTGGAAAGACCCCCAAAGCAATGATGGGGTTAGGTGAAAGCAGAATGGTCACATCATCCCCAGATGTGAACACTTTGGTCTCCCTCATATCAACATGTCCCTGACCTTCACCAGAACATAAGGTGCAGTTTTCAATGGTTAGAAAAACTGCTTCCATGAAAGCTTTCCTTGGGACCCAGGAAGATCCTCACATGGAAACTAACAGTGCTCTAAACATCATGGAGTCTTGCTTTGTATCTTCTCCTTGCTATAGAGTAAACCAACAAGTGCTTATTTTGACAAATATAAAGATGTGGAGAGGAAACAGCTCTGTAAGTTCTAAAGAAGCCAGCCCAGTGAGAACTGCTCATTTTATCACTCACAGTAATAATGACCTCTCATTTAATCAGCAAAGACCACATTCAGATCTTTCTTCAAGCAAACTCTCATTCAAGCCAAGGCCTGAGGAAAGGTTGACTAAAACTCCATGAATACTGCTGACAGTGTAAACTGCTGCTGCACAACTTCAAAGAGGATTTTACTATGAGAAGATTTAGGGTATGGCCCATAGCTATATGCATCCATTCGAGCTTAATGAAGAAGAAATTGCATACTTCACTGTGTTTCACTTTAGAGGTGTTTCATTGGAAGGGGAGTAAGCCCCACCTGGCTTAGCCTGTGCAGCTGCTTGTTCACTGTGCCCAGGTGGTAGAAACAGCAGGTATCCGTGCTGCCCAGCCTTGTCACAGCCAGGGAAATACTGGAGAGTCCAATGGAGGCTACAGGGATCATGAAGGGACAGGAACATCTCTCTTGTGCGGTTCTGAATTTAACTTGGATCCCATAATGACACAGTCTAAATAAATGCTCACAAACAGTGTTGCTCAGCCTTACATAAAGAAGAAAGGACTTCAACACATTTTAGCTGCTATTCTTCTTACCTAACCTTCTGAAAATATGGATTCATAGTGTTTTTATTTATGCCTATGGGCACATAGGATATTACCACTATTAAAAGAGGGAGTCTGCCAGGCTGCAGAAATTAATCTAGTCTCTGCTCCAGAACTACTTCAAGGTGAAAATGCAGTGTGAAAAGTTGAAGGAAGGGACATCTTGGCTCATTGTTTCTATATGGCCATGTTATCATGAGCAGCATTTACCCTGAATACTTTTCATGAGCTACATAAAATTTGTTCAAGTTTTTCATCTCACTGCCCTTCCTAGAAGGCTAGGTCTGAATTGGAGCACTCTGCTCTTTACAAATCCTCTTGTTTCATTTCTTGTGGGTTCACTCGTGCTCATGATGACATATTAAGTTAAGCAGATCCTTTTTCATTATGTTTTAAAAGAGTTTTTCAAATAGGTGTTCATATATGATGGACAGAAAAAACATCTGAGTGAAAAAAGCCTTGTTTTCTGTAAGCCCTCCCATGACACCTACAGCTTCACAGCATTTTAAGGGGAATCTAACGTTTCCTACTGTCAAAATCACAATGTTATGTCATAGGGTATCTGTGCATTTTCAGTTCTCAGCTTTCTGACATACTCAGCTCCATGGGACGGGTTTCAGAGAGCAGACAGTGCCGGATCCTTGCAAGTGGTGTGCTGATTTCAATGCCTTCACATTTGAGGTTTATTTTACTTAAACCTTCTGTGCTTGCTTCATGTTTTCCCCTGCTGTGTTTTAAGACAGCAGATTGCCAGGGGAGCCACAAAAGCTTAGTGGAGAACGGTGTGCAGGGAAGCAGTGACATTCCAGAGGGAGGATTTTCAGCACACCAAGAAAAAGAGCATAGTTTGTAACCAGAGCCAATCCAGCACCATTTCACATGGCTGTTGGTACAGGCAATAGACAGCTCCTGTACCAAGACATCTGAAGATGAAGAGCCATCACAAGACCAGTGTTTCCTCCACTACTGAGCCATGCTTTGAGAATATGTGTGCTGCCAGGAATGCTAACAAAGGTACCATGCATACACTACACTTGATCTTCCTAAACACCAGTCCTGTCCCCATAAATTAAGCATCCAGTTACAGCAAGATTAGTGTCAGACTTCAGTGAACAGGCAATGCTCACATTCAAAGAACCCACTAGATTACACCTTTTGTGGATTTTACTACATCCAATTTTTTCTTTGTCTCTAACACCATGGGAAAATACTCTGTTATTGTAGTAACCAATATGGATATTGTTACACCCTTGCATGGCACAGCTGCACTCCCTGGAGACTGGA
The DNA here is from genome assembly GCA_013401355.1 of Ceyx cyanopectus. Taxonomy (NCBI): domain Eukaryota; kingdom Metazoa; phylum Chordata; class Aves; order Coraciiformes; family Alcedinidae; genus Ceyx; species Ceyx cyanopectus. The sequence continues at coordinate 35,343 of VYZU01080204.1, forward strand.
GACTTCAGTCAGTTGATGATGCTCATGAAACCAGATCTTTACCTCGGTCAGATTACAAAAGACCAGAAAGATAAACTAAGAACAGCAGAACACAGAAGATGCAGGTACCAGAAACAGGGCTGCATCTACAAAATAAAAAGAAAAATCAAAAGCTCTACTTTTTCTGACTCTTGAGAGGCCTGATCTGTTGGAGAACAAAAAAACCTACACAATTTGCTAGTTAGTGGTTTGAAGGTGACCCATCGTATGATCACAAGTGATTCTTTTTTCAGCACAACACCCACTCAAGCCAAAGCAACAGAGCAAGTCAGGACTTAGCTCACAGAAATCACACAGAAGGCAGAAAGCTTCATATCCCTGCCACTGAAAGATGCATTATTTTAAAAGAAATAGTCCAACATATGCAGCTCTAGTTTGAACCTGGTGGTAGCTGTAGGATGGTATTTCATACCCGGGCAGCTCATTCTCCTTCCTTCACCAGGAAAGGTGCACGACTATCCAACTTTCTTTTGGTGACTGTAAGAGAACAACTTGGTACTAGATACATATAAAACACTAACACCAGAGCAGGGCCAACTAAACTGTGGCATTTCAACACATTTCTGCTCACTGGCTCAGCCATAGTGGCCTTGTGACTTAGGAGGATCCCAGTTTGTGCCCATTGCCCTGTTGCTGGGCACCACTGAAAAGAGACTGGCTCCAACCTCTTGACACTTGCCCTTTAGACATTGATAAGCACTGATAAGATCCCCTCTCAGTCTTTGTTCTTTTCAACAAAAGATGTTCATGAAAATTTTTAGTCTTCCCACGTGGAAGTATGAACAGTATGAACAAATAAAAAATCTGCAGCCCTTCTTGAGAAGCAGCCCCAGACTGAAAAGTCTGAATAGGCCAAGCCATGATAGATTATAATTGCTTTTAAGTAGACAGTGTTATGGCCTCACATCAAGCACCAGCTAATTATTAAGGGTATGAAAAGGGTGCTCTGTCACTAATGTATATTAATCACATAAAGACTAATGTACACATTCCTAGATAAAAATGATATAACAATAAATTAGATTAATTATCTTTTTGTTGGCTGGTCAGTAAGTCTGGGTCTAAGAAACATTAATACATATATATCTCTTCTGGAACATAATGCTATTTTACTATTTTATTAGTTATTGCCATTACTGCATGAAGGCATCCTCCCTTTTAAAATGCCAGACCATATCAGATAACATGTGATGCTGGTAATAAAACCAATGAATACAAATAGGGGGCTTAAATTAATCTATTCTAAAAGTGTTACATTCTCACTGCCTGTTTTTGCCATTAATGTTAAGGAAGTAAGAAGCATTGAATGAGAATGTCATAACCTTTAGCAGTGTGCAGCAGAATACCACAAAGGCAAAAAATGTTCTTTGATCATCCTGTGGGGGCTGGCAGGGTCTGCATGATGATTAATAAGTATGAGACATTTAGAGGTAATTTTTCAATTTCTATCTAATTTAGCATAATATATAAAACATAAGATTAAGAGCTAGTTCAGGCTGGTGCTCTCAATCCCTGCTCAAAGACAAAACTTTTAAAGAAAATATTTTAGGTAAACTAGGAGCAATGGCCTTTGGGTAGAACAAAGACTAATGAGTAGTTAGCAGCTCGATGACCACCCATAGATCCAGGGATTATGAATCAAAGCAGGCTCAAAAGTCACTGTTTTTAGATATGAGGAGTGTACCAGGATGACCATGAGCACTGGCCACCAGGAGAATGAGCCTCAGCCACAGGGTATGGATGGTCACTATCAGGAGTGTCCATTTGAGGGGAGAGGTGGCTCAGCAGGCATGACCTCCTCCAAGGTCTGTTCCTGGAGCAGGACAACTGGCTGTGGTCACCATCTTTAATCAGAGGAACATAACACAGTGACCCTGGGTGCAGACCACACTTCCAGCTATTCCTGACTGAAGTTCTCTAGCACAGTTACAACATTTCAGTCTGCATTTTCCTGATAATAGTCTAAGGGCTTTGAAAAGTCATGGCTTTCACAGCCCAGATTGGCAGAGACCACCAAAACAGGACTTCCAGTCATGGTTAAGTACTCTGCCCCGAAGAACTGTAGCATTAGTAAAGCTTAAGGGTAAGATTAGTAATGCTCAGGGAGCTGAAACAGAAGAGACCAATGCTGTAAGATGCTGCAAAACTGTGAAATGAGATGTGAAGTATTTTGCATTTCACTCAGAGGGCCTTGGCACACTGCAGGGTCAGACCTCATCTCTTCCAAAGACCAGCTCTTGTTGACAATGACTTGAGAATACTGCAGCATCAAATAAATTCCCATTTATTATACTGTCAACATGCCTAAAGATCCTGAAGATGTGCTAAATAAAATTCTGTGGAAAGTGTAGAGAGATCACCTCAGTCCAGAAACAAGATGATAGTTCCTCCTCACCTGCAGTGTTTCTGCAATCTGACAGGGCTCCACCAACTCCATCACCAAAGGGCTGCAGACTGTTTTTTAAAATCTAGATTAGGAAGAAGTGGAGTGGCCAAGTTGAAGACTATGTGCCTGCTCTTCTCTTTCACAGCTAAGGAATAGCTATGGAATAATCCCCACTGTCAAGGTAAATAAATTAATCTCAGTTTTAATAATGGGCACAGGGGTCTGAGGGATAGCACGGGATAGCTGTGAAGTAAATGCCAATTTATGTATTTCTCTTTTATCTTTCCCACTTGCCAAGCAAATTCAAATCGTGCTACATGAAGAATCCTGAGCAAATGATCTCTTTTGAACAAGGATGAATAATAAATATTTTTAAAATAATGGAAGGTAGTGGGAGAAACAATTAATTAAACAGATTTTTCAAGAAATATTTTGCAATGTGCTTATAAAATCAAATTCTAACTATTTATCTCAATAGATATGAACCTTACAACTAAGATAGGGATAAAATAAATTTCTCTATTTATAATGCAGAGAGATTTGATTTAGTGCTTTAAAAGCATTCTGCCAATCTAGAAGATCCAGTAATATCTAAATCAATGTCTTTCAAAAGCCTGTGCTAGCAAAACAAAGCCCAGAACAACAAAACAACTTTTCATATTAATCAGTAGCAATGTGATAAATCCCACTGATTTAGAAAACTAGCACCTTCACGAGTTCCCCAGGTTTGGATTTCATTGTGGACAATTTGGTCACACATTCTGCTGTCTGGCTGACTGTGGCTGTGTCACCTGAGATCCATTATTTCCAGGAGAATTATGTTCCTTGTTAGGAAAACGTTGCCTATTTCCATTCCAGCATCTGCACTGCAGTTGATCTATTATTAACATTGATCTCATTAAATGAAGAAATAAATAAAGAAACAGAAAGAACCTGATTTGTGACTTTGGGGTGGGGGTTCCTGAGGCTTCTTTTGAAACAAAGAAGCTGACTGAGCTGCTTCCAGTTGACTCAGCTGTCAGAAAAGCACTGGCTGCTGCTGCAGCACGTCGGGATGCTCAGCTACCAGGGCCTTGTAGCCATATGTAAACAATACTGCACTGATGACAGGTTTACAACACTGGAGATGACATGTGCAGCTGTTAGCCACTGGTTTTTATAGCACAGAACAAACGTTTTTCAGTGTGTGGGTGTTTGGTATGAAGCCTCCACAGCAGCAGTGAGAAGGGGAGAAAGGGTGGCTGAGGGCAGTTGCTGCGCCGTGCCGAGGAAGGGGCTGATGGGCACCTTTCCTTTTTGCTTCCTCACCTCCTCATCCTCCTCTGAGGATCTTTGAGTGAAGCTGAGTTCCTGTTGACCACATACATGTGTTTTCTGGCTTAAAAAAGAAAGGGCTCCTTGAAAGGAAAGAAAGATCACTCTGGGAGCAGCTGATTTGGACCGTGTGCCACTAAGGCTTGTAATAGATGTGCTGAAAGGAGGGCTTTTAAAATGGGAAGGGTAAAAAGGGGTATGAGAGTTTGGAAATTCTGACCCAAAAGGCTTTGGAGGGTACACAGAGTCCTGGAAGAGGAAGGTGAGGAGCAGGGATGTCTTGGAGTAAGTTTTATCCTGTCTCACTTCTGTGTTACCAACACTGAGCAGTAGTTGATTTCTGAACCAGCATGCAGACGACTGCCTGTTGGAACAGGGTAGGGGGGGAGATCAAAAGCAGTAGAAGTTACTAATTTTTTCCTGCCCATAATTTTCCTGTAATAAACATCAGTGACATTCCCATCAACCACATTCCAAAGCAGTGACTATATTTTACAAATAATTACTGTGTTGTCAAACACCAATGGATATACATACTTGTTATACATTAGCCTTGGGCACCTCAACCAGCCAAGCCATGTTAAAGTACAACTTTGTCAGCAGCAGAAGTTTAAACACGAGCTTCAAACAAAACCTGTTGGCTGACATGCCTTTATCTGACAGAAAGATCCTACAAATCCTGGTTAATATGTTGTTAGACACCTAAATCATGGTAATCTAAAGAAGATGGTCTTCACAGAATCACTATGGTTGCAAAACACCTTTAAGATCAAGTCCAGCTATTATCAAACTCTACCATGGCCACAGCTCCACCACATCCAGATTGTGATTCAACCACTTCCCTGTGCAGCCTGGTCCAGTCTCTGACACCCTTTCAGGTTACACTCCCAGGTCCCTTTCTGCCAAGCAGCTTGCCAGCCATTGGAAAAGCTTTTTCCAGCATTTCCAGGTACGTTCAACCTTCAGACCATCTTTTTTTTTTTGCTAAACAGTTTTTTGTTTATGCCTCAGAAGCAAATCAAAACAAACTTACAAACTCATTTAAAGTAATATTTATCCCCCCTGAATTATTAAAAAAAAAATTAAATCTCACTATGTGACTTTAAATAGTTGCAGTGTATGAAAGCAATATTCAGCAAGAAATGTTAATATAAGCAAAATAATTATCTTGTTATATAGCTGGGGGAAAATCCTAAAGGGAATGATCTTGATCTGAGAGATGAAGATCTGTAATTGTGCTGTATTTTATACTTAGCAACATGTCCAGATGACTGGGTAACACATTTGAGAGAATTATTCCATCACATGGCTTTTGGAAGAGCTGTTAGTTATTGCATTCTAAGGCCTTCATCATCTAGGTTTAATTTTTGAAGTTGTTCATATCCTTGTCAATAGTGATTTTTTTTTTAGCAAGTGCTGGAAGTAATGACTGTTTATGATACATCCTACTTTCATAATGCCCCTTTTTCTAACAGGGTCAAAGCACAGTCATCTACAGAAATTGCACATTCTTGCCTCTGAAAGCAGACGCCACTGGAAAGAGAATTTCAATTTTGAGCAACCATTTTGTACGTGTGGTGCCCGGCTCCACAAACAGCTTCCAGCCCACCATAAATGTTCTGCATTGTCTCTAGGTGGGGTTTTACAGCCCCCATAAACTTCATCCTCTAATAGATAAATGCCTGCAGACATGGATGTTGAGATTGCTGGTGGTGCTGTCCCCCAGCTGCCCTCTCTTCCTTCCCCATCGAGTGCTGGGAGATGACACCCATGCCCACGCAAGGCATGTGAGGGGTTTGCTCCTGTTTTAACTCCATCTGCTGCACAGTGGATTGTGTTGGGTGTCCATGGGCAGTCCTGCTGCTGCCTTTCTCACCACAGATGACAAGTTGCTCCCTCTGCCTTCCAAGGCAGCAACTCATCACGTCACCAGACCTGCATGGGAACATCCCCAGGTCCTGTGATGGGGCTGGGTGGCAGAGCAACCTGCCACAGGCACTTTGACTTTTGTCCCTCCCCACAGTCACCATTGGCATGGCTGTGAGCTAGTAAACACTGTGTGTACTTACAATTTCATCTGAGGAACTGTTCTCAGATCAGCTAATTTGGGTTAGGAGAAAACAAAGAAGCAGGTTCCTTACACTTGCTCTCTGATGGCCTCTGCTGTGACAATGAGACAGGACCTGCCAACCCTCCATTCACTCCACAGCATTTCATTCCAGTGATGTCATACACAAAAAGATGACCTCATTGCTCTAAACATCTCAGACAGTGATTGGATCTGCCATTATATTATTTTTCTGGCTAAAATTGGGCAAATGTTTCTATATGGGAAGTCCTTCTAGTCCTTAGTAGTTTCCTGACAGAAAATCTTTTCATTTAGTTCAGGTAATGTACTTAATTTCTGAAGTATTGAATAGTGATTTTTTTTTCCCTAACATTTTTATTTTAATTATTTTTCTTGAAATATCACAATGTCAAGTCCTCCACTGATACAATCTGTAACTCACTTGATAACTTTTCTGTGTTTGCAATGAGCAGTTGAAGTTATGTATTAAAAAATGTCAATTAAATAAGTGTTAAATTGGGCATAAAAAGAAATCAGGATGCTGTAGATAGTGTGGGGTCAGAATAATGGTCACTGAATGGTATAATTCTTGCAGTATTAGTGACTGATGCTCAGTAGAAACAACCTGAGAAATGTCAGGGCAAGAAAATAAGGCAAGAACTATCAACATCAGTGTCTGTCTGAAATTAGAAGTGGACAGTCTGTGCCTAAATTTATATACATTTCTTAGGTAAATTAGGTCCCTTTACATTTCCTTTGCTTGTATGTTGGCATCATCAATGATCTCAAGACCTTTTTTCCACGTACCTTACACTTGTGGAGGTGTTCAAAGCAGCTCTGCTTCTGTCAAATTGTTTCTGAGAGTCACATCTTAAGCCCTCTGCTGACATCTCTGATCGTGTCTGTATTGCTTCTTGGCTATGATGTGTCTTTGCAACCTTCTCAGATAACCATTCCCTACCTCAGGGAGGAAATCTGTACCTCTTCCCACTATGTGGGGGGACCTACACAGTTCCTTGGAATATAAAAACTCAACTGTGTCAGCAAAATTTGTCAAATAGTTTGGAAAGAAAAAGGAGCAATTCAACTAGTTGGAGAGTATACACACCCTGTGGTGATCCACCTGCAAGGAGACAATAGAGGAGCTTCCCAACAGTCTCAGGGGAACCCAGCACACTGCACTACCAGCCTGGAGCAGGCCCTGTGTGGCTCTCAGCCGCACTGTCTGGTGCTCTGAGGCAAATATTTTTCATTGTAACCACTTTTCAACTAGAAGAAAAAGAAGCCAGAGAGATGAGCAGGCAGTAAAAGCTTCTGGAGTACAAGATACATGGCTCTAGACAACCCCAGGACAAGCAAGGTTTCCTAATCACAGCAGGAATGCGCAGTCAGTGCTGTCTGGCTCCAGGATGGAGGGGTTTAGATCAGGAAAATGAGTTCTGCAAGCTTAAAATCACCAGAAAGCCAGGAGCAGAATGGCATGTGCTCTGAATTCTCTCTTGTTAAACCTCTCACAACGACCCTCTGAGGAACATCAGGAAACAGTTGCACAAGTTTTGAAAGAGGAAGAGAAGCTTCTGAACTTCCAGAAATCAAAGCTAGCAGGAGTTATCTACCTCGCGCATAACATGAAGGTGATTATATGACAAGGCCCACAAACAACTAAACCACCTTCTTCACAATTTAATGAAAATCTGTAAAGTGTGCTGAAGATGATCAATAGTTTAGTAAAACCCAGCCCCAACTTATCAATATTCAGTGAATGCTTAATGCCCCTTTTCTAGCAATTCCCCTCACTTGGCACTGGCTTGATACTAGGAACTAGAAACATTTCTGCAGTTGCAGATCACTTTTACACCTCACCAGCAACCAGCTGCTGCTTCTACCAAGCTGACAGAGGCATCACCCCTTCTCTCAGTATGGAAGCCTAATTTGGTATGCCTATGGAATCCTGAGGATAAAAAGCCATGATTCCCAAGCCAGTCTATCTAACATGCAGATATGGCCTCCATCATATTTTGTGACAGAAGCTTTTATGCAATTGTCTAGAGAAACTACAAAGAATTAGCATTACAGTTTTATCCTTACATACCAAACTGGTTTTTGTTTTGTTTTAATTTCAGCCCCAGTAAGGAAGGTTTTTCAAAATTTTCTTGTTAGCTTTGTACAGAATGAAGGGCATTTTGGGTCTATTGAAATCCAGAAGCTTGTCTTTTCCCAAGGAAACACTCTATTGTCTACTGCATAAGAAGTGCTGTCAATACAGCCATACTATTGCTTTGGTCTTGAAATTTAGAAAACCTTTTTAATAGGGAGAAGAAACAGCTTGAAATGAATAAAAACTGAGAAGTCCAATATATTAGCAGAGCTCTAGTCATCTGCCAGTTTTCCCCAAAGAACTTTGAGAGCTGAAAGTTATGAAATGAACAGTGCACCCAAGCAGCTTTTGGCCATGACCTGGCTTGCAATTTGCACCTCTGAAAAAGCAATATTCATTTTTCCTTGTCTTGATTCCTTTTAATCAACATGTCTCATTCCACTTCATGGCTGGCACTGGCTGCAAGAATCTAAATTTTCATTCAAATATGCTAAAATTAACATGAGCTCCTAATGAGCCTCTTCACACAAACACACACACACACACACACACACACACACACACACACTCCCCCTAAAGGAAATCAGTGATTTGAATTAATTTGTTCTCTGCTTGGGAATGAACTGATTAGCTGACCTGAACATGAGGGCACAGATAACTCCTGAATACTGACAGAGTTACTTGCTGCTTCCTTGGTTAAAACAGAGAGATTAAAATATCCTTTTAAACCAGCAAGCTGAAGAAGACAGTTTAAACAGATTATTTTTGTTCTGCATAAGACTTTTTCCAAAGGAAATGTTGATTCCTTTTGCTACTGCACAGCATAGTCTACTCACATTTGTGTAAGCAAGTGAGCCTTAGACCTTCTTCTAGTGTCAGAGGAAGTCTGGCCCATTAATACATGCCCACACTCACAGGGCGTGAACAGTAGAGGTGAGTTGCTTGTTCTCTGTGAGTTGCTTCAGCCCCTGTCCTGCCACACACATCTCTAGGAAAGAAAGAAGCTTGGACAAAGCTTCTGCTGACAAAGAAAGTTTTCTGCCTCACGGGTTGCTCCTGAGAAATCACTAGGAAAGGCAGCAATGAGGAACAAGCTGTGAGACAGAGGAGCTGTCTTGGCAGACTACACAAACCCTGCAGATAACAAGTTGAACTCTACTAATTCAAAAAAATGAAATAATAAAAAGTATTTATTCTTATTCACTGTCTCCTGTATTTCATATTATAAACTGAAAGCACCTTGCTGATTACTTATCAGGTGCTAGACCCTCTCTTGTGGTTTGGACCAAGCTGCATCGGGCAGCACCTGGAGCTCAATTAGCATTCAAGAAGAGAAAGAAAGAAAGAAGAAAGAAAGACCTGAAATGCACTGAGAAAATTCTTAAATGAGATAACTTCCCATTTAAAACTGGCTGACTTTTTAAAGAAGTGGAACAATGTCTACAAGTGAATTGAGCAGCAGTAGCTCTTTCTGGTTGCAATCTCACTAAGCCTTCAGAAGTGGTAGTAGATCTCCTCTTTGCCTGCCATTTTTTTTTTCAGAGGTTTGAGAAGAAATATCATCTTCTCTGCTTTTTGAACTCCCAGCTGGTTTCCCAGGTTTGAATTAAACAGTCACTGAACAGAACAAAGGAAATGCAGTGAAATGAAAAATGATCTTCTCTATCCTGCAAGAAGCTAGTGCTGTCAAAAGCCAGTTTAGCACTTGAGCAGACTATGGTTCCATTTTAACTGTACGAGCCACGTGTGTCAAGTTTGGCCTGGTTTAGACAGCAACTGGAGATTTCTGCAGGGTTTTCTTTCCTGTAGATATTATCAGCTGAGACACTGTCATTGCTTGCCATGTTTTCACAGTTCATTATACATAGCCTTGCTTTTAACACAAGCAAAGCTACACTTTAAAAATATTACTTTCCTTTTACATAGTTTCCTTTTCTTTTCAAAATCTGCCCTTCCAACAGTTGACACTTGTTTAACAAGAGCAGCCTCCAAATTGGAACTGCAGGAGACTGTAATGGTGAGGCACACAAACAAGCTGCAGGTACACAGTTTGAATCTGAAAGCAAGAGTAGCTGCATCTTTGGGTTACTCTCCCTCAGCTCATTAATGCCTTCACAAGGAGGATTAAGTAACTTGTGTGCAACTCTGTGACAAAGTGCCTAGGAAGGCTGGACAGCCACTAGACACTCTGCATGATGTCTTACCACATTTTGCAGATTTAGTGACTTTGGTCCCTGCTCATTGCAGATATGTAGTAAATATGCCCTCAGTCTGCTGCCAAGAGTCTGTATAATCTTAAACATCTGTAGAGCAGGAGCTTAAATGGATTGTGTAATATAATGAACAGCAGGCTACATAATTACCCTTTATTTACTTGTAACAAATCAGCTACTACAAAGAATTGTATTTTCTACACTGAAAAAAGTGCTGTGTCAATTAAATTGGAAACTGCACTTGTATTAATTCTGTCAATGAGCAGTATAATTTCAGAGTGGACAGGGTGAGTATAAGGACACAGAAAATAGATTTTTTCTTTTCAAGAGCTGGCAGTAGTACACCAAATCTTTGCAGTAATTCCGAGGAGTTATTGATTTTGGAGCCAAAAAGAGCCATTGCATTTGTCTGGCTTGACCTCTTGCACAACAGAGGGGTTTGCACAGCAAATTCTCCAATAAATGCAGTAGCTTTTTTGCTTTGGTTTTAGAAGACTTAAAAAAAAAAGCTTTAAAGTAATGAGGGAACTGCAATCTGCAAGTTGAACTCATAATATGAAATAGAAGTGAATCAAGTGAATTTGATACTTGTGGTCCAGATTGAGTTGAGTCCCACATTTATAATCTGCCATATTTTTACACAACTTCTGACCTTTATTCTGTCAGTCATAAAAATCCTTCAACTTCCCAGTAGTATTGGAGTGAAAACACCATATTTAAGACTCATTTATTCTTGGGCAGTATGTGTGAGTGGTGCCAGATGGAGTATGCAGAATTTCACATCCACACCAAGGCTCTGGAGTGATATAACCATGATCTAGATTGATCCAATGCTCCATGTTTCTGTTTGAAACAGAGAACAAAGGAGAGCCAGAATATGGGCTGACTGCCACTGTGACACTGGCACTCACCTGAGTGGGTGAGAATGGGGTGCAATAGCTGTCAGAAATCAAATGTCCTGCCTGCAGCTCTGCTCAGCACAGCCTTGCAGAGGATTGTGTGGTGTAGTTGAGAAGACTCGGGCTTTCTTGGTCTATTTACCTAGGAAGAATCCAACAAAAGTCAACTGATTAGGAGGGTACAAATGTTCCTGTGACCTTGTCTGGTGGGGAACATTATTTCTTACACCTTCCCACCTCTGTTCAGACTGGGCCTTTCTGCTCAGCCTCAGTCTTTGCCATTCACACAGGCAGAGGAGCTGGAGATACTTTGTGACAATTATGTTTCGTTCAGCTGTTTGTTTGTTTGGTTTTTATTTGAGGAACTGTAAAGCTTTATGAAGCAAAATAAACTGATGCAGCACTGATGCTGCCTTGAAGATTCAAATGCTCTTTCACCCATCTGCTCAGCCCAGGAATGTTCTTGTTTCTTCATGAAATTTTAAAGTTTGGTGAGTGAACTTGTGAGGAGAGGATTATGTAATAGAACGGGATCCTGCTGCAACCTGCCCTACACTAAGGACTCCAGTGTGGTGCTGGGAGTACTGCACTGCCTGGGCTTTGCCTGAGATTTCCTACTGCTGAACAAAACCAAAAAGACCACCTGTAGCCAGAAGTTGTTTTTCCTTTATTCCTCTGACATGAATCCTCAGTGATACTCAGACAGCTAAAAACACTAACAATAGAAAAAAAATAATAATCTTAGTGAAGCTCTGAAGGTGATTTTAGGTCTAATATTAAAACATACTTCCACTCTCATTATAGAAGGCTGTGTTATGTATAGGGTATCTCTATAAAATATCAAGGACTCAAGAGCATTAAAATAATTATCAGAAGAAATAGGTTTGTCTTTAAGTCCTACCTTTCAACTAAAGTGGCTGTGTCAACTAAACTCAAGTCAAGGCACACAATTCTTTTACAGGATAGAAATGTACCTCAAGAGAGTATTTACAGCACTGGAAAGTACACGATGGTATTTCAGTGCCCCGAGATATTTGATATGTTTGATCCTTTGATCTGCTTTGAATCTACTGCAGCAGAGATGACAAATTATTGAAAGCATGAGACCTGAGGTGCATGTGTAAAATCTGTGCACACACACACAAAATGCATCTTCTTTGATTCAAGTTGGCATTTGAAATTGAAAAATGGGTATCTCTGCATTCTGAGCAGTTTATGAACCCAGTTGTAGTTACCCATTTTGCATGCACGTAGGGTCTTTAGGTACTAAATGAGACATGCTATTCAACAGGTACAAGCAATAAAGTATTGATATATCTGAGCAAACCAAATAAATAGTGTGTCTTGTGTTCAGACCATGTCAGGAAAATGTTTAATTCCTGAAATAGATTTTTTTTTTATTCAGCTACAATGTTTTTATAATAAATTGCATGCATCTTTAAAATCATTTTACTAAATCATAATTTACTTCATGTCTTCTAAACAGGACTGCTGAAGTGTCTATGTTACCTGTCATATATTGGATTTTTAATTCCTACTGTTTTCTCGATCCCTAGATTATTTGGCAGTTACAACCTTGAGCTTGCAAATGCAGTCCTTCCCTTTAAGCTATGGAGACTTACATTTTTAGGGCTGGAAAAGGCTGGTTCACTTCTTCCTAGCAGTTAACATAGTAGCTGCTACACAGCATATGTCTTCACAGAATCGCTATGGTTGGAAAAACCTTTAAGATCATCAAGCCCAAGCATTATCTAACTCTTCCAGGACCACTACTGCACCACAGCCCCAAGCACCACATCCAGGTGGCTTTTAAATACACCCAGGGATGGTGAATCAACCACTTCCCTGGGCAGCCTGTCCCAGTCTTTGATAACCCTTTCAGGTTACACCCCAGGTCCCTTCCCACCAAGCAGCTTTCCAGCCACTCCTCCCCAGGCTGCAGCATTGCAGGGGGTTGTGGCCCAAGTGCAGGACTTGGCACTTGGGAAGCCCATAGGGCTGACCTCAGCCCACTGACCCAGGCTGTCCAGAGCCCTCCTGTCCTCAAGCAGATCAACACTCCCATCTAACTTGGTGTTGTCTGCAAACCTACTGAGGGTGCTCTCAATCTCCTCACCAAGATCACTGATAAAGATTAAACAGGAGTGACCCCAGCACCGAGCCCTGGGGAACAGCACTTGTGACCGGTCACCAACTGGATTTAATTGCACTCACCACCACTCTGAGCCCAGCCACCCAGGCAGTGTCTGATCTGGATTTAATTGCACTCACCACCACTCTGAGCCCAGCCACCCAGCCAGTGTCTGATCCAGCAGCGTGTGCCCATCCAGGCCTTGGGCAGCCAGGTTTGCATGGGGATGATGTGGGGAACAGTGTCAAAGGTTTTGCCAAAGTCCAGGTAAACAACAGCCACAGCTTTTCCCGCGTCCACCAAGTGGGTCACATTGCCATGGAAGGAGATGATGTTCATTAAGCAAGGCCTGCCTTTCACAGGCTTGTTTCCAGTCCTCCCATCTCTCAGGTCCCATCCTTCTGCCCAGTGGCAGGAGGGCAGGGGATCGATCCTCTGCTGCCGGTGGAGCCTCCAGCTGCTGCCTTTGCCTCAGGCTGTGGCCCCACCGATCCATCTCCTCTGATGGTGCTTCACCTTTCCAGCTCCTCTTCCAGCTCTGCCCCGGGCTGAGCAGATCCTTCCCCTGCTCACCCGCACACCGGGGCTGTCTCTGCTCCCTCTGGTGCCAGCGCCGGGCACGGGCGCTCCCCGTGCCCGTGTGGGAGCCGCCTCCGGGTCCCCAGCCGCCCTCTGGCAGCGGCTCTCGGTCGAGCAGGGACGGCGGCCGGGTCCTGTCCTGGGAGGGCAGCTCCCATCTCCCATCTCCCAGCTCCAGCTCCATCTCCAGCTCCAGCTCCCGCCACTGAATCCGCCGCGTGCGCCGCCTGAGCCCCGCACGCGCCTCGTCCTCTTCCAACCGCGCGCGCTGCCACAGGGGCCGCCGCGCTCGAGCTCGGAGGGTCGGCTCGCGCTGTGGGCGGGAGGAGCGGCAGCCTCTCCTCTGAGGACGCCCCCGCCCCGGCCGCCTGTCCCGCCACAGCTGCCGCTCCGGGTCGGTCCCGCCGCTCCCCGGGAGAAGGGAGAACCTCCCGGGAGCTCCTGGACACCCAGACCGGCCGCTCCGCTGCGGGCCGGGCCCGGGCCCGAAGCAGCTGATCCCACCGAGTGGTCTCAAACCAGAGCAGTGTGTGGAGATGTCGCTGCAGCCCTTACAGCTCCTCAACCACCGGTCCCAGCTGTCTGAAGTATGCATCATATTTTAAAATATCGTCTAAAGTGAGAGCGAAAGATGATTAGCACTGCTGGACAACTGCTGCATGTTCTTCCTCTGCTGCTGAGGGAAATCTTCCCACATCAGCAATTAGATTAGAAGAGTGCAACTCGGTTCTTAAATCCCAACTTTCCTCCCTCTTGTCCCTTCTTCTGGCATTGTCAGAAAGCAGGTACTGGGCAAGAAGGACCTATTCTTGTGATACTATGGCTTTGAAAATCCTTAGTAGCTTAAACAAGAAAACAACAACGAAAAAAAAGCCTTCTTTCTATTATTTTAGGTGCCATTTTAACCAAAATATCAGCAATTTCAGTGACAACAGTTCTGACACCAATTGCTTGAGACATACTCTGCTGCTTTAGGCTCCCCAAGTACCTGCTGGTTCCCTGCCAACATTTCTTCCCAATACCAGTGGCAGCAGACTGTGGTAAAAGTGTAATTCATCTGTTATTAATAATCTTCTTTTCAAACCGTTTTTATTGTGATAGGTGGATCTTCCTGGTATCATAAAGGGGACAGATGAGTGAACATCACAAGAGTAACATTTTCCAGCGTACATAATTTTGGTAAGTAAGACACTCTGCCACTTAAGAGGAAGATCATTTATAGTAATCAACTCTGCAAACCTTGCTCCTGTCACTGCTGTTGCTGTGTGATAGCAGATGAAGAAACAGTAATGGCAGTAAAGATGCAGTAGTTTCAGTTTAGTGGATGTCTACCTGTCTTACAGGGAAGGAGTCTATTGCACATCAGAAAATAGGTCGCATTTTTATCTCCACTCTTCTGCTTCTTTTTTCTTCCTCCTCAATTGTATATGTATGTACACACACACACACACACAAATACACCAGATTTACTGTGTGAAGCAGTAGTGGTATGAATTGTAGCATTCACAGCCATTCTTTCTTAGCCAGAGGAATGTGTTACACCAGTTCCATGCACACATTGGGCCAGGATGAGCAGAGGTTGCCAGCAGCAGAGACTTTGCAGAAGTATAGCAGAGCTCAGGCCAGCTACATTTCGTACTAGTGTACTGGGAGACCTTCTGTGTTTACATATAGAGATGTATTTTGTTTCATTGAAATGTTCCCTGTTTTTAACAGCTACTGTTTTCTCAAATCCTGAAGCCTTGAGAGCTCCTGGTGATGTCAGTGAGAGTTTTGTGTAGACAGGGATTTGGGGACTGAGCTCATAAAAGAAAATATGATTGATGTGAACACGAATACAGATGCATTGATCTGTTGATCCATCCAAAACCAGTGTGACAGAGGTCCACATGGCAGAGACCAACACAGGGATACAAAAATATGGACATTTATCTTCTGGGACTTACAAGCCTGCCATTTGAACTAACAGACTGCCTAACATCCTAATGTACTTGGCCAGAGCCACAGCCAGTAAGATTACCATTCATAGACTTTGAAATGAAACACCCTTCACCTTGTTTATGCTTCACGCATGATTAAGTGCAAAGCAAGGAAGCCATCTCAGCACGACAGTCTGTCAAGGAGAGGAACCTTTTGCACAATGATAAAACAAACATCTAAACACATTTTTCAGTGTAAAACCTGTTGTGTTGTTTAGAGAGCACTACATGAGAAATGTGTTAAAAGGACATTAAGGCTGAAAAGTCAAGCCTCTCAAAGTCAGGAAATAATGGAATTCAGGCTTCCTATGAAAGTAAAATTTTGCTTTTTTTGTTATTTTGTTGATTATCCAGTAATTAGATAGCTGTATGCTGTATCTTTGATGATCTCCAGAGGTCATTTCCAACCCCTACCATTCTATGATTGATTCCATGATCCCATGATTCCATATTTCTGTGATTCTATGACCAGAATGCCCCCTGCCTGTGGTTCACTCAGCTCCTGAAGGCAGGTGCTGTGGCACATTTCTTCTGTGTGGCCCCTCTTGCACCACATGAACAATATTCCTTTTTTGTATTGTGCAGGATGTGGTCCTATGACTCATTTATCTATGGCATGCTCTTCAATTCCTCTGATTAGAGATGAGGGTATTTCAGCCTAGTTTTTTTCTGTGGAGCTCACTCCTATCAGATGTGAGTAGCAATGTTTTTAATCTCTGTAGACTCCAGGAGAGGTAAGGCAGTGGATGAGGAATTGTTCCAATGTGGAATTGTCTCTGCTGATTTCAAGTTACATTTAAAATGTGTAAGTCTGATTATTCACAGGATTTAACTTTATGTAGCACATTATGCATTCAGACAACAGTTTTTAGTTGGGGCCAGGAATAGTCTCAGAGGCTAAGTTTGTGCACCCGGGAAGTGAGAAACACATACCGAGAATTATTCATGTGTTCAGAGATCTGGCTTTGTCACTGTCAATCACCAGCCCTCTCCATTCACTGCACAGAAAAATTAGGGTCTGGATTTTGGAGAGTTGTGAGAAGTTTGGTGTGAGATGCTCCTTACCACTCTGGAGCCTCTGGTAGACCCTAGGTCTCCAAAGGAGCACTGAAAGCTACAGGATGATCTTGTTGCAGTTCCGTCGTCCCTCAAGAGATGCCATCCTGTGCCATCCATCAGCAGGCATCTGAGGAAGAAGAGCTGCTTTCAGTAGGTGTTCCTGTCTAATTCCCTGGACATAATCTACCTATTCATTAATCAGAGCAGAGGCCTTGGATTATACAGTTTATATATTATGCACATAATCAGGCAACTGAGGCTGTGACACAATATGTATACGGAGAAATTTGATGCTTCTTTGAAGTATTTGACTTTGGAAACCTCAGTAGAAATACCTTCAACAGGGTCAAGCATTTGTTTGCTTAAGTAACTGTGAAATGTTAAACTGCTTTACATTTCTTTCCCTCTTGAACTGGAGAGGGGATGTGTGTGTGTATGTGTAGATGTTAAACCTCACAGGCTCCTTTACTTACTGAAGTTAAGGCCAGTTAAAGACTTCAGGATGGCTTTCAACGTAATAGCTCACCTGAGGTGAGTCAGCTAGATGACAGCAGACTCAGATCTCTCTCAAAGCCTAAATTACCCAACAACAATAAAAAGATGTACATATCTGAGGGCATTGGGAAGGCTCTAAATTATGGAGAATGCTAAAGGAGGGAGTTATGAGTGGGTTAGAGACACTCAAGGAAGCAGAAATTGATCCACAGTTTTCAGATAAAGGGGAAATGAAAAAGCAACCTAAGAGAAGTTCATTATTTTCTGCAAGATTGAATGGGAAACACTGGTCTCAAAGGAGCCAGACTCCAGCAGGACTTTCTATGTGCCTGAAGGTAAGTTCAGGATTAAGTACTTGCAATGAAAGTACCTGGGTGAAAATTCAGGCAGATTCTTATTTTGCCCAGGTGACTTCCACCAGTAAATAAATACACATCTCAGTAGCAGCAGCTCTGTTCTGTACTGTTTTTAGAAACATTTTCATTGGCCACCTTAACCTGTGTCCATCAGTGAAGAAAAATTTATGGACTTGAAGCAGCTAGCTATTCAGAAAGCCAGACAAGGATAAGCATGTTAGGGCAAAATTAAATTAGAACTGTGAAAGTGTAAGCTTCTTCTGGCTACAAGCTAAGCATTTTTGCAGTAAATTTTAGTGCTTAAAAGATTTTTTTTAAGAGTAGCTTGTGACGGATCTTGTCTTGAAAAAAAAAATAAAAACTCTGAGCCAATCTGCAGCTCTGTGAAGCTGCCACCATGGTTAGTTTAACATATCCCCACTCTCTTCTAAAATGAGCAGCTATAAAGTTATGCGGCAGAGCTGAAAGTAACCCTTCTGTACTAGGCACTCCAACTACCAGTGAAACAGGAGGAAAAACAAATTACACGTTACTAACACCGGGCTAAATTAATTGAACTCTAGTGACAAGTGGCATACAACAAAAGGTTTATGAACTGAAGACAGGCCAAAAATCCTCTGCTGTTACAGATTGCTGCAGACTGGCCATGTCAGCAATGCTTACAGGCAGAAATGTCAGGGCCATCAAGCTGTTATGAATACTGTATTTAGAAATGATGGAGTGTGCACCCATAATTTAATTCTGTGCTCTGAGAGCAGCACTAGAATGGATGGGGTAGTTTGGGTTTTCAGGCTTACAGTATCCTCAGATCACCTCTTCCACAAATGACCACGTTTATCAGTGGCTCCATCCTGAGCAATAGCTGTCAGGACTCGTGTCACAGTGCTTTGGAAAGAGCAGAGCCACACCATCGGGGAATAGAACTGGCTGGGAGAACTGTGATGGCACATTTCTATCCCTGGAATTTGGCAAAATAAAAGTGCTTGTTGGAAAAGGTTCAATTTTGACTACGATTGCACAGCTAAGTATTTGTGAAAGTTTGGAATAAACTGGGAGAGTCGAAATAAAGAAGTTTCTTAAAATCTTGATTATCACATGAATTTCCAAATAAAAAGAGCACATTGGTTCCCACTATGACTAGTGTCTGGAAAGGAAGAGTCCTTCCTCACCCCGTCACCCTATGCAAGCAGTGTCAGTGAAACAGTCACTACATTTGGTAGATATTACCAGGAGATTAGTTTTCCATGTTTAAATTTAATTTCTCTTACTGGCCTGAATCACACAGCTCTATGTGAGAGCACCCTGGAGTCTCGTGAATAAGAAGAGAGAAAATTCTCCTGGAGAAGCTGAAAAATAAGCGAAATTAAATTAAGGTGGTTGGCGGAAAGCAGCAAACTGCTCTATATTTCTTTCTCGCTTACTCTGGAGACAATGTGTGTGTATTTTTGTAGATGTAAAACCTTTTAGGCTCCTTTACTTTCTAAGGTAAAGAAAAGCTGACTTTCCTCTCTGGCAGACAAACCAAAAGGCTGGCAGCACAGTGCATTATTCATTTGCACTGGATGAGTCATTGCCTGCTCTGTTAGTCAAAGAAAATTATTGTGACCAAGGGGAAAGGTGAAAAATAGTCCAAACCAGAATTAAAGGCCTCTCTGTATCATCTTTTGTTATCAAATTTACAAGGAGCCATGTGCCAGGACAAACAAGGAGCTGATCCTAGGACAGCAGACAGCTAGAGCTGGTGGTTTCAGCCCTCTCTTGCACACATACTTCTGGTCTTAATTTCTTTTCTCCAAAGTACTAAGCCTTGTACATCAAAAGTTTTTAAGTACAATGTAAAAAGAAATGTTTTCCTAAATATGTTCTACTGCTAAAACCACAAGTTTAAAAATAGTTTTGGACAAATGTACCATCCCTTTATAACATTTCAACTGTAGGACTCAAAACATTATTAAACAGCAAAATGCTACTGAAATCCCAGTTATTCATAAAGGGGGAAAACAAACACTTCCAGCCCTGTTCAAAGCCACTCCACAGCTAAACCAGAAGTAGAGCCCTGAAGTGCCAGAGAACAGAAATCCTCCCAATACTTACAGCATCTCAATTTTATACTGACTGCTTTAGCTTTTATGGCATCAAAATGTGGATCCTTAAGATATGCAGCCAGATAAAACTTGTAAGGAAAAGAAAGGGCAGCTGTGTTGCAATCCTGAAAGATTTTGATTTCTCCCTTATATTTCACATGTAGTTCTTAAGCAAACCTCTGGGGTTTTGCAGTTTATTTCATGTATAATGTGGCTAAAAATATTTTTTTATCTCTCAGACCTTCTGGGATCCTGTGAATCCCACTGCTCCCAGCATGACCACCACACTCCCTCCAGGGGCACCTCTGAACCTCCCCGGTCTTCAGCAAGCTGAGTTAGCAAGCTGAAATAGTAATTGTCAGCAGCAGGGCCATGGAGAGGGACTCAAGTTTACGTAATTCATTTTGATAATAATGTGTAGGCTAATTGATCAGTCATTAATTTTCTTCCTTTGTAATTTTTCCTAATTATCTCCGTTACATAGAAGGTCTGCGAGGCATGTTCCTGGTGAGCACACTTGCTTTTTATTGCCTTCTTCACAAGTAGAACAACATGCAATTATTCAATGCCATCCCATCTCTCAGCACCCCTCAGCAGCATATTCCATTTCTGAACTCTTCTAGACAATAGCCATCCTCTCTTCCCATGAGGAACACTGGTTGTATGTGCTACAGCAGGACTTCAAGTGTTGACAGAAATTTCAGGACACAAATACCAGAACTGGCAGCTTTTCCTGTGAAAAATCAGTTATGGGTTTGTGGAGACAACCAGGAGAAACCACAAACCCAAATGTTCCTGTTCCTTTTTTAAGTTTAAAAAAAAAACCAAAGCTAGTGAAGGGAGCATTTTTGTGGCACCAGTGCCTGTTGCAAAGCTGTGCAGTGGCAGCAGGGGTCAGCTGGCACATCCAGGCATCTTTCTGTGCTGCTGCTTTGCAAACAGGGAAGGCTTCCTATGCCAGTGCATATTTCTGCCCTGGAACCTGTTGATACTCGTATAAGGTGGGAGTTGTGTCCTGTCCTTTATCTGTTATCTCATCTGGGTGGGCTATGAGGTGCAGGAGACTGTCCTAGTCTCTAGGTAGCATTAGGCTGAAGTGTGAGGAGCCAGGGGAACTGTGTGCCTGACTGAGCAGAGCTGGCATAGCTTCAGTGAAGAAAGGGCTTGGTGGGCAAGGGATGTCTGCACACCTCTGTGCAGGAACAAGCCTCTGACCACAGGGTGTGAGGAGATTTGTGATTGGAACAGTTGCTTCAGCTGAACAAGATCAAGCTCCACAAGTGTACCACGGGACTGGGCTGGAAGGAGAGCAAGGTGTGCAGAAACGAGGTGCATATTCACCTTCAAATTGCAGAGCTGCACCAGCAGAAATCTGAACTCTTCCAAAGCCAGAAGGGCTGCATGGCAGTGCAGGCTGCACTCACTCGCTGTTGTGTCTGTCCCATGGGATGTGAGATACGTGCTGGCCACCTGCTGGCCCCACATCAGGAGGAATCACAGGTGTGCAGTTTTCCATGCCCTGAGTCCCTGGGGAGGAACGTAGCAGCTGGGAAAGGGCTGTGATGTGCTCCTCTGTCCTGCACTGCTGGGTGAGTTGCATAAAGCACCTGCTCTGCAATCTTGATACAGGGGCAAGGTTTTCATTTTTATGTCAGGAAATCTATGCACACCAAGCTTGCTCTTCCAGCATGGAAAATATGACCGCAGTGACCCTGGTGAGAGGTGTAAGATTGCTTAGCAGAGAGGAAATTTAAGGAGTTCATGGCTATTTTTAAATTTCATTGTAAGGAAGGCAGCTTCACCTTCACAAAGACATTCATAAGGCCCTAGCTACAATAGTCTATGATAGAAGGATTAAGACATACATGAGTTGTAAAGAAATAAATATCTCTATGCTCCTCTTGTAACTTTCATAGACCATTTAATGAGAAACAGTAAGAGTGAAAAACTTCTCTGACCTTCTATGCATTTTGTTATTAAATGGCAGGACAATTTTTGAGTAGATGTGGGTGCTGCACATAGTAACAACTAGAACTCAGCTGCTCTCCTGGAACTGTGTTTGTAATACCATGCTTGTATTTGGTAGCTTAAGGGAGTTTCTAATACTTGTTTACTGGTGCTGTCTTTATCAAGCTCTTTCAATCACTACATAAGCTTTCAGGATATCAGGCTGTGCTACTTTTAACATAAAATATGGTCTTGTGCTTGCAGACAGCCTGGTTACAGAGGAAGAATGCCACATGTACTCTGTGGCAATATGGAAATTCATCTCTACAGTTATTGAACTTTCTTGTTCCAGTGCTGGTTCCAACCCACTTAGTTACAGATTTTATTTTATTTTTTATTTTGTTGGTGTTGTTAGAAGCATAAAATACTTTGGTTTTGGAACTGACTCCTGATTTCCAACTAAAAGTTGCATGTGGTATCCCACAAGTCAAAATTGTGGGTCATCATTCCTCTGGAGCAAAAAGCTTTACCACAGAGCTTCTAAAATTAGCAAAGGTAACTGGATATTAAATCAACAGCATAGATGATGGATAAAGTAAAACCAAGTTATATATTAAATAAGGACATAAAAATGCTAAGACAGTAAATATTATGGTTAGATCCAAAGTAGTTCTTCAATGCCACAGGCAAGTGAATAAGTCACGTGGTCTCCATGCAGAGTTTTCTATAAGGTGAGCAGCTCCACTTCAGCTGTCCTTTACAGGTTTGCCTGTAGTTTGTGTCTGTCTTTTCTGTTTGATTTCAAAAACCTCCTCTAGCTTTTAGCATAGCTCTCCCCCACAATGATGACCTTTGAAATAATTAAAATGCTAACAGTTCATTCAAGATATTATCCAACTCACTCATCAAAGTAGCAGGCAAAGAATAAAAACCAGGAGAAAGAAGACCTGTCTGTGCTGCTTGGTTTTGACTGGCTTTGTTTTCCTGACAGGCTGTGCTGGAGGAGAACTGAGCAGTGTGCTTTGTTACTGATTCAGTCCTCAGAAATTCTGGGTGTCATGTCATTATTCACAGTTTCTGTTTTGATCATTTAAGCAATCTTTTCATGTTGTTTTCCTCCTGGATATATTATCTGACATGCAACAACCAGGGTTTTCATAAAGCTCTTTGGTGCCCGTGGGTGCCCACGTAGCTGATGCCTGTTTAAGTGGCAGTTTCACAGCCTTCGGAGCTATTCCTGCAGCTCCCGAAACAAACAATTGTACAAGAAAGCTCAAGACACTCTAAAATCTACTCCAGACACTAACTTACCTCGGGAGGAGAGGTAGGATCTAGGAAAAGTGCAATGTCAAACTAAATACCTTGGATTTACCTCTGAAAACACACCATTGATTTGGTTATATATCAGATCAACAGGAACCTAGAAAGGGTTAAATTTAAATGAAGAAATCTTGATTTAGAGAGGAAAAAAAGGTTGGTAGATTAAAATCCACAAGAGTTACATTAATCTCTTCATACTGGGTAAATAGATGAAAGTGAGAAGAAGCAAAGCTAGGATCCCACAGAAGTGAGCACATTTTCCAAGATGCTAATTGAGTTGCTGTGACAATTAATGGGAAGCGTGGCTGCCATGATGCTGCAGTTCTGCTAGAGTGAGCTGAGCCTTACAAATGCACAGGGCTGGGCAAATAAGCCAGGATTATCTAAAGGATTAGAAAACCAAAGTAAAAATGTGTGTTGGTGTGACTGGTACCCCCTGCTCCCAACAGTTACTTTTGTCAGTTTTGATAGCTGTACATTCATTTGTGCCTCTACAGAATCACAGAGCAAGACAAGGACATTTGGATTACATTTAGAACGAAGTTCTTTTCAGAAGCA
Organism: Ceyx cyanopectus; assembly: GCA_013401355.1. Classification (NCBI taxonomy): domain Eukaryota; kingdom Metazoa; phylum Chordata; class Aves; order Coraciiformes; family Alcedinidae; genus Ceyx; species Ceyx cyanopectus. Next base: position 58,868 of record VYZU01080204.1, read on the forward strand.
AGAATTCCTGTTGCACATCTCCAAGATCCCAAGGAAAATTCCCAGATAATAAAGCCCAGACAGCAGTTTTGCATCTTATATTTTTGGTGCATGTATAAATAAGCTCCTATCCATACTTCCACATTGATTTCTGCATTTTTTCTACTTTGACTTTGTATATATGCTACATACAAAGAAAAAAAAACAACAACTTACTGACACCACTATATAATCACTGTATTTTGACATTGAAACAGCAAGAACTTAAACAAAAGAAACAAACAAAACTTGGATTAATGAGCATTTCCTCCACTTATTTTTTTTTCCTTATGTAGCAAGAAGTTGGAGCCCAAATGAAACAGAAACACTTCAGTAAATGTGATGCAGTCCCCAGCAATATTTTCTTGAGTGAGAAGACTGACTATTCTGGGCATTTAACTGTAGCATCAGAAGACTCATTGAATTATAGGGAAAGGCCAGAAAACTAGTTAAAGAACCTCAGTGGACAAGGTCACATCATTCTGTCCTGTCTTGTAACTCTCCTGCTGCCTAGAAAATTACCTGATAAAATGAGATGTGGCATCTTAGCCAAACTTTCCTATAGGATGATCTCTCTGAAATGGCTATGAACATCATACAAACTGGTGTGGGATTTATTCTTTCTTTGCTTAAAGTAGAGACAAAGTTGTCATCCAAATGATCAAGGCACCTGTTTCTAGATATCTAGTGTTTTTTCTGAGGGCCAGCATGGTGCTCTGGCTGTCAGTGAATTAAAAAAAAAAAAGAAAAAAAAGGACACAAGGTTTGGTGAAAACAGAAAGTAAGGNCAGCATAGATGATGGATAAAGTAAAACCAAGTTATATATTAAATAAGGACATAAAAATGCTAAGACAGTAAATATTATGGTTAGATCCAAAGTAGTTCTTCAATGCCACAGGCAAGTGAATAAGTCACGTGGTCTCCATGCAGAGTTTTCTATAAGGTGAGCAGCTCCACTTCAGCTGTCCTTTACAGGTTTGCCTGTAGTTTGTGTCTGTCTTTTCTGTTTGATTTCAAAAACCTCCTCTAGCTTTTAGCATAGCTCTCCCCCACAATGATGACCTTTGAAATAATTAAAATGCTAACAGTTCATTCAAGATATTATCCAACTCACTCATCAAAGTAGCAGGCAAAGAATAAAAACCAGGAGAAAGAAGACCTGTCTGTGCTGCTTGGTTTTGACTGGCTTTGTTTTCCTGACAGGCTGTGCTGGAGGAGAACTGAGCAGTGTGCTTTGTTACTGATTCAGTGCTCAGAAATTCTGGGTGTCATGTCATTATTCACAGTTTCTGTTTTGATCATTTAAGCAATCTTTTCATGTTGTTTTCCTCCTGGATATATTATCTGACATGCAACAACCAGGGTTTTCATAAAGCTCTTTGGTGCCCGTGGGTGCCCACGTAGCTGATGCCTGTTTAAGTGGCAGTTTCACAGCCTTCGGAGCTATTCCTGCAGCTCCCGAAACAAACAATTGTACAAGAAAGCTCAAGACACTCTAAAATCTACTCCAGACACTAACTTACCTCGGGAGGAGAGGTAGGATCTAGGAAAAGTGCAATGTCAAACTAAATACCTTGGATTTACCTCTGAAAACACACCATTGATTTGGTTATATATCAGATCAACAGGAACCTAGAAAGGGTTAAATTTAAATGAAGAAATCTTGATTTAGAGAGGAAAAAAAGGTTGGTAGATTAAAATCCACAAGAGTTACATTAATCTCTTCATACTGGGTAAATAGATGAAAGTGAGAAGAAGCAAAGCTAGGATCCCACAGAAGTGAGCACATTTTCCAAGATGCTAATTGAGTTGCTGTGACAATTAATGGGAAGCGTGGCTGCCATGATGCTGCAGTTCTGCTAGAGTGAGCTGAGCCTTACAAATGCACAGGGCTGGGCAAATAAGCCAGGATTATCTAAAGGATTAGAAAACCAAAGTAAAAATGTGTGTTGGTGTGACTGGTACCCCCTGCTCCCAACAGTTACTTTTGTCAGTTTTGATAGCTGTACATTCATTTGTGCCTCTACAGAATCACAGAGCAAGACAAGGACATTTGGATTACATTTAGAACGAAGTTCTTTTCAGAAGCAAGAATTCCTGTTGCACATCTCCAAGATCCCAAGGAAAATTCCCAGATAATAAAGCCCAGACAGCAGTTTTGCATCTTATATTTTTGGTGCATGTATAAATAAGCTCCTATCCATACTTCCACATTGATTTCTGCATTTTTTCTACTTTGACTTTGTATATATGCTACATACAAAGAAAAAAAAACAACAACTTACTGACACCACTATATAATCACTGTATTTTGACATTGAAACAGCAAGAACTTAAACAAAAGAAACAAACAAAACTTGGATTAATGAGCATTTCCTCCACTTATTTTTTTTTCCTTATGTAGCAAGAAGTTGGAGCCCAAATGAAACAGAAACACTTCAGTAAATGTGATGCAGTCCCCAGCAATATTTTCTTGAGTGAGAAGACTGACTATTCTGGGCATTTAACTGTAGCATCAGAAGACTCATTGAATTATAGGGAAAGGCCAGAAAACTAGTTAAAGAACCTCAGTGGACAAGGTCACATCATTCTGTCCTGTCTTGTAACTCTCCTGCTGCCTAGAAAATTACCTGATAAAATGAGATGTGGCATCTTAGCCAAACTTTCCTATAGGATGATCTCTCTGAAATGGCTATGAACATCATACAAACTGGTGTGGGATTTATTCTTTCTTTGCTTAAAGTAGAGACAAAGTTGTCATCCAAATGATCAAGGCACCTGTTTCTAGATATCTAGTGTTTTTTCTGAGGGCCAGCATGGTGCTCTGGCTGTCAGTGAATTAAAAAAAAAAAAGAAAAAAAAGGACACAAGGTTTGGTGAAAACAGAAAGTAAGGCAGCACTGTGGACAGGTTTTGCTCCTGTGGCTGGTTCTGGCAGATGCCTGCTGATGCCTGTGCCTGTTGTGTGTTTGTTGTGTGGCTGCTGAGGACAAATTTTGGAGTGGGTTTTTTTTTTGGTTAGCTCTGTGAGCTAGGCAAAAATCACTGCAAGAGCCATATTGTATTTTTAAGTTGTTCAGAAAATAACTACCTTTCATCTAGAAATTGAGTCAATAGACAAACTGATGTAGTCTTTAAAACTTTTAAGAGCAGCCTTGTGCTGTGTGCATACAATAAGGGATTCAAAACCAATTTATTGAAGGTCTTAGCATGAAGACCTGACTGACTTAAGCAAGCTTCCAATTTTACCTGAAAGCTCTCTCAACTTTTTTTTTTATTGCAATAAGCCACTGCTTTATTTCCTCCGCAAAATGGTTTTTTTCAAGCTCTCTATCTACTTGCTGAGTTCTCCAGTATACAAGTTTAAATTCAGGATGCTGTTTTGTATTTGGGAGGCAGTCTCTTCTGAATCTCTCAGCCCCATAACACTGACAGGTCTTGTGATACAGAAAGGAACAGCAATGTAATTGGTTTTGTTGGTGTCATTTCCAAACACCAGATAGAGCAGAAATGATTGTAGACACCAACTGAATCCTTTTTAACACACAGCTTGTTAATTTATTTATTTTTCTGGAGGAAAGGTAATTTGCACCAGTTGTGTTGTCAGTCGTCAAGGGGTTGCTATGGTGTGCAGTCAAGCTTCTAAGCAGTGTTTTGTTTTGCTTTCTATTCCTGCCTGGATTACCCCTTTAACCTTATCAAAGCAGTTAAATTTCTTCAACCTATCAAGCTGAGCCATGTCAGCATCTTCAGATAGTTGCTGTCGACATGGCTGAGCAAAGCTGAATTGATCTTACACCCCTCAGGCCATCCTGCACAGCAGGCACGCTCTGCATTACCACCACATGCCCGACTTGAACTCCAGACCTTTCCAACTCATTGTTGGCAAAGTAAAATGCTTTGTACCCCTAACTCAGTTTAAGATCTTTCTATTGCCACAAAAGCTTTTTCCAGTATGCTGGAGATGGAAAGGAGGACAGGCATGACAAGTTTGTTTGTTCTTGAAGTAAAACAATAACAAAAAAACCCCAACACCTGAAATGACAACAACAACAAAAATCACAATTCCATATGAGCTGTACCTGTCTATCTATGAAAGCAGCAATAAAGCAAGATTAGGTACATTAGAGAGCAAAGTGTGGCTGGCATGGCTTTCAGCTACTCTCCATGAAGGACTTGACAAGTGAATGACTGTTTTCCAAGCTGTTAGGCACCCGAGTTACTGCACGTTCACTTGTGTGCTGTGTTTTCCATTAGCAGCCCTGCACAGTGACAGTGACAGTGACCCATCAGTCGCTGGGATCCCGCCCTTAGCACTGTCAGCACTAAAAGGCTGGATTTTGAAACACAGGGAACTTCAGAAGCAGGTCACCAAGGTCACCAAGAGAGCTGAGCCCGAGGACAACAGGCAATCTTAACTGCTTGTTCCATTTACTTCATTCTGCAATCATATTTGTATCTCCTGACTCTGAAGTAGGGAAACAAGACAGTGCTTTTAGAGAAACAGAATCACTTTGTTTCAGGAAAGGTCTTTGTTTATGTGTTTACACACACTGATTGTGTGACTGTTACCTAATGGTTATTTACAGAGTGGCCTCCTGAGAGGTGACAGTTTTTGGTGAGCTAATTTCAATGCAACTGCATCAGTGAAAAATGCATCAGCTTCTAGAGTTGTGGCCTATGAAAGGCCAATGAAATTCAGGCCAAATGTTAATGAAAGACCAGAGCCTTATCACAGTGTTTAATCTCCCCAAGGGACAATGGGCTGGCAGAACCCTGGCACTGCCCACTAGATGGGACTGATCCTTCAACAAAATGGAGTAACAATGTTCTTCAGCTTTAGGGTTCCTCCATCATGGAGACACTAAACAACTGTGGGATTAACAGAGCTGAGTTTCCTGGAGCTCTCCATGTAATGGACCATCTATGATGGGGTGCAGAAAGAGAAGCAATGGCCACTCTGCTCTGCAGTCTCACAAGGTCTTGGGGTTTTTTTATTGCACTGTTAAAATAGAACACTGCAGAAACCCTGTTTGTCAACTGAGATTCGTGCAAATTTCCCACACAGCAGATAATTACCCAGAGAAATAGTTCATTACAGTTACTAAGTTATGTGGAAAAAAGATATGGGAGCCTGGATTGTGTTTCTGTGCTAGAACAAACAAATTTACAAGATTTGGGAAACAAAGACTCAGGAACCTGGCAAGCAAAAATTTGCCTGTTCTCTTACTCAGGGGAAAATAAGTGATACAAGATCACAGAGAACAAACTCAAAAATGGCGTGAATAGCAAAGAAAACTTGTCCTTTAACACAAACCATAAACAAATAATGATTAAGAGAACAAGAATTAAGATAGAATTGAGCATTGCTTCTGAAAAGGGATTTCTCAGCTTGTGGTGATGAGAACGTTGTAATACCAAAGGATGATTGTGAGCAATAGTTACTATAATGTCATCATCTTATTGTCAATAAAATAGGCTGATTATATGGAGCACTTTGTTCATCTCTCAAATTATGACTTACTGGAGCACTCTGATTTCAGAACTTGATTTTAAAAGCATTTCAGTACATATTTCCCTTAAAACTAAGGAGGATTTCCATTATGTATTATTTTCTTTCACTTAAAAATCAGTACTTAATCATCTTTCATTGTGCTTTTATTGACAGTCAAGGAACACATTTTACCTCTTTCAAGTGGCATTCACAAAAAAAGTTCAACTACATTTCTATAAACTTCTGTGGAAGTATCTGATTTGAAAAATAATTTTGTTTTTATCTACATTGTGATTCAGAGATTGTGATAATTCCAGAATTCATGTGTTGGAAATAAAAAAATACTTTGAGATGATAAGCTCTTGTTTGCCCTTCTTGCTAAAAAGGCCAGGAAGCTAGTGAGCTACTGAGCTGGTGGAAAGCAACACCTCAGCTCTACTCCATTCATTAGGTAATTAATCTTTTCTGGAGAAAAAAGCAATGAGATGTGGTCTGAGCAGAACATTTTTTGCTGTTACAGTATCTTCTCAGGTGTCTATCATCTTCTGAATGAGTTAAATGGAAGGATTTGTAAAACACAAGCATAGTGTGTCACACGTGAAGTTTTTACTGCTGTCCCACATACAAATAATTGAAAATAAGCTTCCATATCTTGGGGGATAGAAGTAGAAAGTATTCCTGGCTTCTTTCTCTTTACAGGCACTAATAACAGGTGCTGCTGGTGGACTGTTTGGGGTATTTTATCAGGTTTTACTGTTTTTCTTCCTGCGTGCATTTAGAAAGTGTAATGAAGGTATTTCCTAGTTAGCTGCAATGAGTGAGGAGATGGAAGGAGGACAGTATAGAGCAGCCCTGTGTCCTGAAGTGAAATTGCCATCCAGTTATTAGCTCTGCTACTCAGCAGCACACATGAACTAATGCAGCATCTCTCCACTTTGCCTTATCTATTGTGACAAGCCTCCGGGGGGCTGATCCACATGAAATTCATTTCACATCTCATTCATTGAGTGCCTGGGATTTGAAATACCTTTCTGCTCCTCTAGGTTTCAATAAGCTAGACTGCACAGACTCACTGCTAACAAAAAGTAAGAAAGTAAACTTCTCCATAGGGATGCTGCTTTCACATTTCCTGCAGTGCCACTGGAGATGCACTGACATTCATTTCAGGAGTTGTGCACACGTGTGCTTGGGACAAGGAAGACTTGGACAATAGTCATGCATTTCAAACCAAAAGAATAAATACATTTTCTTTTATTCCAGATAATAATGAATCTTATATTAAGTAAGAAATATAAAAGATTATATGGCAATGAAATTTGATCCTTAACCCCTTGCATTGATTTTAAATGCCCCATGATCCTCTTTAAGAATGTTTAACCACTTGGTATTTGACAGTTTATATTTAATTTCTGTAAAAGATCTACTGATGAAATCAGTGCAAAGAAGATCCCACTATTTGTCCAGAACATTGCTTTCCGTATGTCTAATATCGGGGATATCCTTCAATGAGCAAAAGCACCATCAACAAAAACAGTTCCCTTTCTCTTATCCCTCCTCCTCAAACAACTGACCAGGCTCTGCCCTCCACATATTACAGGATCCCTGGATGTCCTCAGCATTTCCCTGACTGTGGGGCAATTCCCTCCTTCTTCCCTCATCTGCTGAGCAAGGAAAAACCCCTGCAGAGGCCATGATGCAAATACATGTGCAGTAATGGGGAGAGACTTCTCAATGGGTGCTGAGTCTGCTCCAGCACCCCTTCAGCCTGGACCTTACTTGGGTCCATCCCCTCATCTCCTGAAACTATCCTGGGATCTAAGAAGCTACCTGAGGAAAGGTATATATAGATGGAAAACAGGACCAGAGCCCTTCTTCCCTTAGAAAATGAGGCCAAAAATAATCCTTTTTCCACCATACAGTATACTATAAACAAAATCCTATCAGTGAAGTCATTTCCTTAGCTGGATAAGCAGTGCTCAGACAAAACCTGAAGATAACAGTATCACAGCTGGAGATGTGAGATGGACCCAA
>VYZU01080204.1:66466-135175 GCA_013401355.1 Ceyx cyanopectus
AAGTTCTTGGCAGATTTTTCTCTTCTGGTCATGGGCAATTTCTTCAGTAGTTCCTAAATTACAAGACATACAACACTAGGGAATCTACAGATAAACAAAGGAACTTAACAAAGTCATGATACTCTTTTAGACAATGACATCCCCACAAGTATTATTTTCTGCTTAAAGCAGATCTCTGCTTCTCATTCTCTACTGTTTGTTCACCCACACATGTTCTGTTTTCTGGCGTTAGGTTTAGAAATCAGTGCTAGATCTTGAGAACTCCCTTTCCTTTGGGCATTTGTATTGAGGGATTACACCCTATATCCCTCTACCTTGCAATGGCTGGGGTTTAAACAGTGGTTCTTCCAGTTGATCACATGCATGTGCAGGTTCATGTGCAACTCATTTTATACAACATTTTTTCTTTGATGCTGAGCTTATGAACTAATATAAAAATTGGTTTCCCTTATAATAAAACTCAAATTTCGCTCCCAGCACAGTCATGTTTTCTAATATTGAAATGTGATGCATTGGACTTTTTATTTACTGCCTAACTCAGCTCCTGGCCTGGCAGGTCTCTGTGCTACAGTGCAGCCAAGCAGCACCCAAACTGGTAAACATGGAACTGGTCCAAAAATTATTGTTATTCTGTCCTCTTATTCCTTTTGAAGACTTGAATACATGCAAGGCGTAGTTTGGCCAGGCAAATTAAGACCACAAATTAATAGTTCAGATTAAGTTATTGCATCTATCTAGCACTGTGATATTTATTTATAAAGCAATTATTATTGAATGCCTGAGATAAAAGCCTTTAGACTAAAAGCACTGTTATCATTCAAATGCATATTTAGATATTTCAAACTCCAAACATCCAGCTATGCTGAGAAAATGCTTAAAGTCACAGAAAGACTCAAAACAAGGAAAATAAATAAAACATTAAGGTTGTCTACAAAGTCAGGAGATTGCAAGCTCCTTGGAGCAAAGGCTTTCCTCCTTGTGAAGTATCTGGTGAAGTGTCTGGCACACAGTGGGTATTACCCAACATAATTATTATCCTCTTAATATAACACTTTCATATCATGTTTTCTGTGGGGTTTTCTTTCTTTCTTACAGAATTGCACTTTTGGAAATACTTCTGTTGGGCTGTGTGGGCTGTAAGGAAGTCCAACAGTGATTCTGAAGCTCATTTTTTTTAACATTTGGGTAGGTTTTGTTGTGAAGCCACCGGAATGTACAGATGGAAAATGCCAAACAGGTTTTATTTTGGTCTGTGTAATTTACGGCACAGAGATCAGTGGCCTTTGTTCATGTAATAATACTTCTTGGAAATTTCTTATGGTGCTTCACATTTTCTGAACTCCTGTCCATTATTCCTCAAGGATCCCCTGTATTTTTTTTTGTCTTACTCCTACAAAAATACCAAAAGTTTTAACTGCATAGACTGGTCCTTTAGAGGACCTGTCTATCCTTCTCAAAGATATGGCATTATAGGGGAATCTATCTTCCAAAGAATTAAGGAAATTTTAGGCATTTAGCTATTCACAGGTGTTGAAACATATTTCACTTTGAAGGGAAAATCTCAAAGACAAAACACAAGTCAGAAAATTCCCAAGAGGCTGTAGACTATGGGAATTTCTGAGGGGATGTTTTTCCCTTGGTGTACATCTCTCCACTTTCATAGCTTCAGAACCTCATGAATTGAGTTGGCCTCAAGCTTCAGCAGCTGTCTCAGGTGTTTGTTTTTTTTATATCTCGATCACTTCTCACATAATGTAATCTTTTCTCTGTTTCCAGAACTCCAACTGGGTTAAAAATCCATGTATCCAAACAATTACATACTTCAGTACACCTAAATGAAGTCACTGATATCAGATTAGAGAGAAGCAATTTGCTTAATAAGCAACAGAGGCAGTGAAGACTGCACTCTTTGCAGTAGGTTTCACTCAGTGCCACGGGCTCTCCTGTGGCTGGGGACTATTCTCCCCCAATTCATCCAGTTAGTACAAGTATGAGCCTCATGAGAGCTGGAAACCAACTGGTAGAGAACCACATTGCCTTGAAAGAGAAATGAGAATCTCATTCACTGCCTTCACAGTCAAGTACTGGAAGTAAAGAAAATCCCAACAACCAATGTAAACATTTGGCCATAGGTGCACAGTTTTAAAACCCACCAGTGGCTCTGCTTGCTCCATAAACCATTCTGAGTTTTCAGATTGAGGACATCTGAAGTCACAGTGTTGTCACCCTGCCCAAGAAGCTTTTAAAGGCCATAGAAATAGAAGCAGTCAGGCTGTAGATAATCTTGAGCAGTCATATGGTTAACCTTGTTTGTTGTCAGAAGGAAAGATGAGTGTAAGCAATATTGTGATCCTTGCAAATCCAACACCACCTTCATGTCAGATGCTTTCTTCTAAAAGCAGCAGTGACAGGTGAAGTTGTGTAAGAATCAACTGTAAAGAAGTTAATAAGACTCAGTTTTGCAAAGACCACAGCTAAATTTAAGACTTCTGAAACAAGAATTTGGATGAAACATCTTGTCTGTGACAGAATTTAGTTTATATTTTATGAAATGTGTGGTAAACACATGGAGACGATGTGAGAGGGAACTGAAGAATGCACTACTGGTGCAGTCACCAAAGGAGTCCAAAATACCCATTTTTAATAGTAACCTAATACCATTAGCAAAATTATGTCACTGAGCATCAGTTTGCCCTGCAAGGTATTTCTGACCAGAACCATACCAGGGACAAACCAGGGAAGGTACCTATTCCAGTGCCCAGTTGACAGGGAGGATGCAGAGGAAAAGGACCACAAGAAGATACTGTCCAAACCTCCTGCAGGGTACCACACACGACAGAACTCACCACAGACATTTCTCAACCTGCTGTAGCAGCTGTGACTTTGCTAGCTGACCTCCCATGATATACAGCAGATCTCAGGGGACAGATTATACCACCATATAGCCAATCATGCTGAAAACACAAAAGAGGAAAAAATGAAACACCTTTCTTCTTCAAGGAGCTTAAAGAATTTAGCTTTTCCTTTGAAAACAGGGATCCTGCTGAGAAAGACTGATGTCATGTGCAAACACCCTGTTCTGACCAAAGCATCACTGGCTTTCCAAGAGTGCAGAAAGATGGGATGTGATCTGTTATTTGCTCAATCCATTTCTAGAACAACCAAGCACTGTGTGTGTTTTGTGGGACAAGCCTGCAAACTGCCAAGAGAGGGTGTTGGTTTGACCTCCAGTCACTTTTACACTTAAAATTAAATTTTAATTTAATTATGAAATGTTTATGATGTTTGTCATCATGAAAAGTTTATAATGATGATAAACACTCGAGCCAAGAACTGCTACAGACAGTGCCTGCCTTAATCTGTTGATAATCTTGGATTACTTTTCAGATCTCCCCTAGTTTAGCAGCTTCTGTCAAGCTGCAAATAAAGGAGATCATGGGGAGATTTCTTCTACCAGTCATGGAGATGTCACTCGTTCCCTGAGTAGCTGGCAGGTTTTCATGACAAGTGTGCTCACTCATTGGAAATGGTGCCTGTTGCCTACGTGACTGGTAATCCCCTTGAAGAATGAAAAAGAAGTTACTGAGGTGCCAAGGGACCCTGTCTAGAAATGAGAAATATTTGACAGTGGAAAAATATGTGTTTGTAGTGTTGTTTGGTTCATTTTTCCAGGGAGAGCTGAAATCACAGAAGGCAGACAGAGATCACTAAAACTCTTTTGCACATAGATTAACTTGTAATTCACTTACTCGTGCATGTGGGAATACAGCTTCTCAGACCAGCTTCCTTCAGGAATAATATGGTTTATGGTTTATACTTCTGCTCTTGTATTTCAATAAAAGCCTTGAGATCAAAAATCCTCCCAAGTGACTGCTATCCCAGAGCTGAAATGTAAGAAAATGTATCATATACAGTACCTAGAAACCACAGTGACTGTGTCTTCAGAAAAAAAGGAAGAGATCAGTGGCAAAGTGACACAGCTTCTCCTGGGATAGACTAATCCTGCTCAGAAGAATTAGCTTACTTGACTCAATTGCTCCTTTGGGACTTGCAAATAATACATGTTTAAGTGATACTTATTTGCATGGTATCAAGAACAGTGTCATTTATGCTTTGAGGTGTTCCATAATGTAACCTCTCATTATGGAGAAAATTCTAATCACATTAAGATAGCATTAGACTAAAGCAGTAACTTCATCTTGCTTGGTGTTTATACACACTCTGGGCCTGGACCCCAAGAATAAGTCCTGGGCATTGCAGTTAGATAAACAAATAATGACATTTGGAGGTTACAGCAAATCCCTGCTCCTCAAGGGACTTAAGTTTTGATTCTGTCTCCCCTGAGTAGCCAGGGTAGCCATGGAAATTACACAGGCTCTGTCCTCTCACTTTGGTAGCATCAGCAATACTTTACCCTAGCCTCAATGCCTCTGCTGCTTGTGCTCCTTTGAGTAGTGCCTGCCAGGTGAGCAGTCTCATGATTTCCAATAAAGAACAAGAGAAACTACTCTGTGTGAGCAAGAGTGGCAGAGTGGGCCCTGAGAAATGAAAGAATATCAGTCCCACTTATTGGTGTCTTGCTGCTCTGACAGCTACAGATCTGAGCATTACTGTGGGAAGCCACGTGAAAAGCAGATCGAGGGACACAGACACCAGTGTATTTCATCAGAGACTGTGAAGAACAAGACAGAGGAGATAATCTCCTTCTTTAGGGAAGATTGTTTAAAACAATGTCACATTATCTTCTTTAAGTAACGAGTAGTAACACCCAATTTAACAAACATTGCTTACTGTGGGAAGCTTAATTACTCTTCAGAATATATTCAATACAAAATTTCTCAAGCTCATTGCTCCAGCTGACTGTCAGTGTATTATGTCCCAGCCACTTCAGTAGAAGCTGCTGTGTAGCAGCCAGATTTTCTTCTGCTCCGTGACGTGATGAAAAATTATTTAATGAGCTGCTGCATTTTGCATGTGTAAATAACTTCTGTGTAAACACACATTACAGATGATCAATGTGGCTTCTCTGGTGCTGAAAGCAGTCAGGGTGCTTGAGGGTGTTGTGAGAAGATGGATATTTATGGTGGATTCTGCAGTGGTTTATATCGATTTAAGCTTGACTTGCTACAGACCCACTCTCTTCATCCCTCCAGCAGTCCTCTCACACCTCCTACTCCCTTCAGCCACCAGTGAAGCTCTGGCCCCTCTCCCTCATCTCACAGCAGCACTGATCCTGACACCAGTGCAAACACCTGCAGCTGCAGAGGAACTTGCACCACATGAGAGACATCACCATGTACAGAGACATTCAGGAAGACACAGCAGGGTCCACACCAAATGAGGAAATCCAGGGAAGTCTTAGGAAGAAAGGAGATTCTGAGAGAGATGGATGAGTCTGGCAGTGCTGCCAGCAAAATGGGTCAGGCACCAGCCTAGAGCACTGGTCAGGGGGATGCTTCTGGGGATCTCCAGAGTACTCAAAAGGGACAATTTATGTGGTAACTGAAACAGGTGGCACAGTGGGGGGATAGATGTGGCACAGAGGAACAGTGATGTATCTGATATGAAGGGTGGAAAATGGGACAGAAAGAATTGTGTAAAAAAGAGGACATTTCTGAACTTCTGCTCTGTTTTAGCATACTCCAAAATACGTTTTGCAAGGTTTGCAATTCTTTCTAGGAAAGAGCCTTGTCTCTCATTTCTTGTCAGCTATATAGCTGATGTATTTATAATATATGTGTCATATATCCTATTACATTATATGAAATATATATATATTCATATTTACAGAATCACAGAATGGTAGGGGTTCAGATAGAACCTCCTGTGCTCCAGTTTGTGCCTGTTGCCCATTGTCCTGTCATTGGGCACCATCCTCCAGATACCCACCCTTCAATATTTATCAACTTAGACAGTTCCATTGTCTTAGGAGCAGAAATCCATCCTCAGATCTTCTTTTGACATGTGAAGCTGCATCCAACATTCAGAGCACATGTGCTTGTGCTGTAGCTAATGGTCTAACATAAGTAAATTCAAATGATTCATGTCCATTTTAGTNCATTGCAGTTAGATAAACAAATAATGACATTTGGAGGTTACAGCAAATCCCTGCTCCTCAAGGGACTTAAGTTTTGATTCTGTCTCCCCTGAGTAGCCAGGGTAGCCATGGAAATTACACAGGCTCTGTCCTCTCACTTTGGTAGCATCAGCAATACTTTACCCTAGCCTCAGTGCCTCTGCTGCTTGTGCTCCTTTGAGTAGTGCCTGCCAGGTGAGCAGTCTCATGATTTCCAATAAAGAACAAGAGAAACTACTCTGTGTGAGCAAGAGTGGCAGAGTGGGCCCTGAGAAATGAAAGAATATCAGTCCCACTTATTGGTGTCTTGCTGCTCTGACAGCTACAGATCTGAGCATTACTGTGGGAAGCCACGTGAAAAGCAGATCGAGGGACACAGACACCAGTGTATTTCATCAGAGACTGTGAAGAACAAGACAGAGGAGATAATCTCCTTCTTTAGGGAAGATTGTTTAAAACAATGTCACATTATCTTCTTTAAGTAACGAGTAGTAACACCCAATTTAACAAACATTGCTTACTGTGGGAAGCTTAATTACTCTTCAGAATATATTCAATACAAAATTTCTCAAGCTCATTGCTCCAGCTGACTGTCAGTGTATTATGTCCCAGCCACTTCAGTAGAAGCTGCTGTGTAGCAGCCAGATTTTCTTCTGCTCCGTGACGTGATGAAAAATTATTTAATGAGCTGCTGCATTTTGCATGTGTAAATAACTTCTGTGTAAACACACATTACAGATGATCAATGTGGCTTCTCTGGTGCTGAAAGCAGTCAGGGTGCTTGAGGGTGTTGTGAGAAGATGGATATTTATGGTGGATTCTGCAGTGGTTTATATCGATTTAAGCTTGACTTGCTACAGACCCACTCTCTTCATCCCTCCAGCAGTCCTCTCACACCTCCTACTCCCTTCAGCCACCAGTGAAGCTCTGGCCCCTCTCCCTCATCTCACAGCAGCACTGATCCTGACACCAGTGCAAACACCTGCAGCTGCAGAGGAACTTGCACCACATGAGAGACATCACCATGTACAGAGACATTCAGGAAGACACAGCAGGGTCCACACCAAATGAGGAAATCCAGGGAAGTCTTAGGAAGAAAGGAGATTCTGAGAGAGATGGATGAGTCTGGCAGTGCTGCCAGCAAAATGGGTCAGGCACCAGCCTAGAGCACTGGTCAGGGGGATGCTTCTGGGGATCTCCAGAGTACTCAAAAGGGACAATTTATGTGGTAACTGAAACAGGTGGCACAGTGGGGGGATAGATGTGGCACAGAGGAACAGTGATGTATCTGATATGAAGGGTGGAAAATGGGACAGAAAGAATTGTGTAAAAAAGAGGACATTTCTGAACTTCTGCTCTGTTTTAGCATACTCCAAAATACGTTTTGCAAGGTTTGCAATTCTTTCTAGGAAAGAGCCTTGTCTCTCATTTCTTGTCAGCTATATAGCTGATGTATTTATAATATATGTGTCATATATCCTATTACATTATATGAAATATATATATATTCATATTTACAGAATCACAGAATGGTAGGGGTTCAGATAGAACCTCCTGTGCTCCAGTTTGTGCCTGTTGCCCATTGTCCTGTCATTGGGCACCATCCTCCAGATACCCACCCTTCAATATTTATCAACTTAGACAGTTCCATTGTCTTAGGAGCAGAAATCCATCCTCAGATCTTCTTTTGACATGTGAAGCTGCATCCAACATTCAGAGCACATGTGCTTGTGCTGTAGCTAATGGTCTAACATAAGTAAATTCAAATGATTCATGTCCATTTTAGTTTTCTAAACATACTCACATCTCACTACTTGACAAACCAGAAAACAGAGTTCATTTCTATTCATTAAGACCCAGCAGATGATGCAGGAAATTAGGTCTTCATACTTCTGACAACTGATCCTGTAGTACAAGCAGCCAAATTACAAAGTTTACCCATGGTATCCTTATGCATATTGTATCTAATTATGTGCAGCTTCAAGGCAGTTAGGATTTAGGACTATCAACCCTGCCATAAAATGAGCTGCCCCAGATTCTGTTACAATGACTTTCAGCTTCAAGGCATTTAGGATTTAAGAATATCAGCCCTGCCATAAACTGAGCTGTCCCAGATTCTGTTACAATGATTTTTGGGATAAAAAGAAAAGAGGAAAGAATTTTTGGAAGTCAGTGGTTGACTTTTGGGACACTAGCTGTTGAACAAATAGGTTTTCACTGCTGACAGGCACATTACCAACCTTTGTACAAAAGCCTTAATTGGGTTTTGAACTCTGGTCTGACCACATTAAAAGCCTTGACTTTGAAAGATAAATTTACAGCATGAAAAGGAGTCTGCTGCAATGAAAACATTTTGGTTCTGCAGAGGTCTTTGTCACGACTGCTTTCAGCTGGGAACTGGTGAGTTTTGGGCATGAATCAGAAGCAAAAGCAAGCAAGATGTAACGTGCTACTCCTTTGAGCCAGCTTAGAGAAATCACTGAAATAGAGAAGTCTGAGCAACTAAAGGACACTTGGAAAACCTTTGCCTACTACTGGGGATAAAAAAGCCCAAAGTGATATCTTGAGTCATGCTACTGGACCACTGATGTTAGGAAACAAAGCCAGTCTTGTTTATCCCTCAGGTCATCTCACTAATGCCTAAGGCCAGTGGCAAGATGTGTTCTGAGGTGTGGGCTTCCAGAACTCCATGTCCCACTTGTCTCCCTGCAAGAACTATATTTCTCTATATATATTGCTTAAAAACATCTGCTGCTGGGAATTATCAGAGCAATAGGCAACACGTACATCAGACAAGGAGGATTTGGCTTTGGAGCCCAACCTCACCCTAATCTCCCCCAGAAGGAAGGAAAACAACTCAACAAGTTGTCTTTGCCCAGGGGTCTGCTCCCAAGTACCAGGTGATGTCCACTGAGATGGGACTTGTCAAGTGAAGCAAATCCCCTGTCAGAAGATTCAAACAGTTTGCAGGCAGCTTGCTCCCAGGTCTGTCATGTGCCTTGCAAAGTCTGCAGTAATTGCAAAATATGTTTCTGAAAGGATTTTTTCTCTTATGCTTGTCACAACTCTGACATGTTAATCAGGGACAAAGAGCAGGACAAACATGATGTACACCCTAAAGACAAAGAGCTGTCCAATTTTCCTCCAGCTACAAAGCACTGGCAACAGTCCCAAATTCTCAGTGGATGATACATATGTGATGCACCCTCCTGCACCCTAAACCTTGACAAGTCTGACATTCTTGCAGCAATTACAATGGTAGGTGAAGTCAAAGGAAGGAATCTGAGACTTTGAGGCAGGAACAAATGACAAACGGAAGAAATCTGGAATTTGATAACATGTTGAGCACTCAGAAATCAAAACTAAATTAATTTCTATGTCTTCAGTACCTCTGACAACAGCCTCACCATGAATCCATTTGCTGGCTGAAAACCCACTGCTGCCACCCGGTGTTACTATGCTAGCATTAGCCTGCAGTTACTGGGAGCAGGAACTGGACTTTGCATGCAACACCACGAGTTTTAAGATAGGTATTTACAGCTTCTAGCAGGAGACAGTGGAGGAAAGGGCAGTGTGTGTACATATTTAGTGTTAGTGTGTGTGATTCTGGCTCTCTAATGCTCTGTGTTCTGGTGGTCTGAAAAAAAAACCTCGCAGGAAGCAGAAGGAACTAACTGTGGTTGTTCAGTTGCTGTCATGAGGAGATACCAATAGATAGACTATTTTATTTAATTGGGAATCATACACAGGTGTATTGAATCCCCATGAAATGAATGAGGAGCAAGGGAAGGGCCTAACAGTAGCATACCTTTTTGTTTTCATTTAGGTAATCCACTTTCTTTCGAGTTTCATTTCATGGATTTTCCTCAGCGTTGCTGCTTTGCTAAGCAAAGCCTAATGCATTTGTTACAGCCCAGGGAATGAGCTGCAGGTTGAAAGGTAGATTGGGAAGAAAAGCATACATTCATTGTCATTTTCCAGGTGATCAGTAATATTCAGGAGGCTAACTTACCTTGCACTCCAAATTGATTGTTTTACCCAAGATAATTAAAATCTACATTCTCTGAGAGCAGCTGCTGCTTGTGAATGTCAGTGTTTTGGCCAGAAGCCTTTTCTCAAGACAATCCACAATGCAGTATCCGTTAACATGCTGTCCTGTGGGGAGCATGTTGTGATTGAGAGACTTCTGCTCATCAGACCATCCTCATTATTATCAGTTTTGCACTGAGTTATTCTTCTGTGACAGGTTTGGTTTCATTTTGTTCAGAGGAAATTGAGCTAAACATTGTTTTCTATCACATCCCCTTGAGAAGGATCAATGTAGGAATTTAAAAATAAGGAGGAGAAATTCAGCTCTGTAGAGCTTCCCAGTCTTTTCTGGCATAAAATAATAGAGCTGTTTGATTGCCAGAACATGGGGCAGGTTGCAGCAGAAACCTCCATCATCCTCAGAAACGCCACAGGCTATAGATTGTGGAAGAAATGAATAAAAACCTAGTAGCAAAATAATTTAGACTGCATAAGATACCTCCAGTTCCTAGACTCTCCCCAGTCTGCCCTCCAGTTTGACAGAACACCAGCCATGGCAGGAGATCCATCTTGGGAGCTTGGGGCAGATTTCCCCATCTGCTTAAACCAAACTGCTGCCCTCCAGCTCTTCCTTCAGAGTGGGTGAGTCTGCTTCCCTTGCACGGCCCCCAGTGACTGGCCCATCCTTTGGTGAGTCAGTTCAATTCACTAGGATGGCAAAAAGCCACTCACTGGTTTATTGTGTTACTTTTAGCAAGATGCACTGGCTCACAGAAGGGCTGGATAAGCCTTGCAATTGGCAGAAAGCAAGCAAGCAGAGTGGGAAGATCAAAGGCAAGGGGCAAGAGCCCCTGCTGCTGTACTTGTAACTTGTCACTATCAGTGCTTTGGTTACAAGCAGACATATTACTTGTTAGCTGGAATTTTTGAGGCTGCCCAGAGATGTCTTTATTAAACACAAAAAAAGACTTCCCTTAGAGTATGCTGTCAATACAGACTTGGGTTTGGCTCTGGAATCTGAGCAGAGATTGACAGGCATACCAAGAAACGGGAATATCTTCACTGCTGCTAAAGTGACTGGAGGTGATTATCAGCTCCTACAGTGGGGAGTGTGTTTAATTTTTCAGGAATTGTTTTGACCTTACCAGCTAAGAAAGTTACTTCAGAAAGGTACTCACTTATGAAAGCTTACACATGTACCCATCCTTCCAGCTCCTGTATCATAATAGGGCATTCCAACTGCACATCATTCTCCTTTCCTGTCAAGAGAGAAGGATAACCTGCCTTGATGGGAGTCCTCTTGCTGGTACCATGATGTTGCAGAGAGGACAGTGACATGAGAATACAAAACAAAAGCCACCTGGAGGAGCTGAGCAAGGAACTTGATGCCAAGCAGCCTGTGAAATGACTGGAGATCACAATAAATGAATTTGATCTTGTTTAAGCTGTTGACTAGCAATTCAAATTATCATCTCCTTGAGACACAGAATCATACAATGGCTCATGCTGTGCAGACACCTGGACTCATTTGCTTCAACTCTCTTCTCACAGCAGGGCTGACATGAAGCTTGATTTCCTAGGGCAGTGTTACCTACGATGGGGCAAAAAAGGGAGAAGCCCTAGAAAAAGAGATGCTGAGAGGGAAAAGTCACAGATACATTGTAAAGCCAGTATCCAGGTCACTACAGAGTGCTGTCTGTCATGGATGCCAAACAGGACTCCAGGTTATGCAAGAGCTCCCCTACATGTCCTACTGCCCTAACAGAAGGGAGTATTTCAATCCTGTTGGAGAATGAAGGTGACCTTTCTTCCTTCTTCATCTCATATGGTAGCCAGCCCATTAATGCAAATAATTGTAATTCAAACACTGGCCTGTAACTGGTTAATCAGAACTCTTATATACCCAGGCAGCTTCTAAGAAGAAATAGCTTGATGCTCAATGTTCCTGTTAAGCTTTCAGTAAAAAATCATTCAGGCTTCTTTTATGGTCTGCCTTCCTCCCACAATTCTGAAAATTAACATTTGGATTTAGTATTTTCATAAAGGAGGGAGCTTCTAAACAACATAGATACAGTATATAGGCAAGTAAATAAACATACACATGATAGAAAGAGAACTGAGAACACAGAGATGGGGTCATAGGCAAGGAATGATAAAAAAAAAGACATTTTAAAGTGTAAACGTAGATAGTAGAATATGAGTCAGCCTTCATGTAGGAATAAACTTCTGTGTTGGAATGCTATTCATAAATAACAGAATGTTTTGCAAAGAAGTAGTATCAGTTCCACCTTTTGTTTTGCTTAGCAGGATAGTGAGATCCAGGGCTGTATGTGTTTCCTGAGACCCCAGTGACTAGTGCTGAGAGTGAAGTCTGAAATCCAAGCACTTGAAAGACAGAAGGAAATCTCTGAGAAAAGTCCCTTGCTTCACTCAGTTCTGCAAGGGTAGGTGCTGGAGTTAACAATCCTGAGTTGTTTCCTGTGTCGTGTCCCAGCCTTCATTCAGTTTGTGATGTTAACACTTTCCATAGAAGCCCTTGCTCTTCTACAATAAAATGCCCCTGCTTCGTGGCAGCTTAGCTCTATCAGACAAGGAAAAAACAACAGTTTATTTAAGCTCCCATTATTTCATTCAAATGTTATGACTGAACTTCTATTGCACTGTAGTAGATCTCTGTGAGGATATAGAAAATTAATTAGCGATGAAGGAGCAAATAAAGTGTTAGCAGAGTTTGAACAAAAGCAGTAACCTCCTCTTAAATACCCATTAACTGTTGTTTCAGTGATAATAAATTATGTTAGACCATGTAGGAACTACCTCTTTATTAAATTACCTTATGAAGGATGCACAGATAAGAAGTACAAAATTAATTCATACTAGCAAGACATAAAGCCTTTGCAATAAAAGAATGATTCGGGAAACAATCTGACATTAGTTTTTACTACATTATCTTCATGACCCATCAAGAGACATAACAGTGCAACAGGACAAAATGTGGTGTTCTGTGCTAAGCATTTGCATGTCAGATGTGACCAGCAATAATTCAAGTGTTCCACCCAAAAGAGAGGATATCTCTGTTCAGTCTAATACAGACAAACCCCATATTGAGTTGGGGAGAGAAAAACCCTTGCACTAAAAGAAGGCACAGACCACCACAATGAAATTACAGGAGAAATAACAACCGTGACAGCACTCCAAGTGGGCTGGTCTGTGGATATTAAACATCTCTAAGTTCTACTTTAGGAATACCTGGAGTTTTTAAGACTTCTAAGAAGGCTCAAGTGTCCGTGTAACATTTCGATTCACCAGTAGAGGCCACCAGAAGCTTCATAAACTGCCAGACCAGCCGGGTCATTCCGTTCACTCATTTGGAGGCCGGGTGTGTGCAGCGGATTGGGTTCCACCCGGGCCAGGCTGTGGCTCTAGCGCTCCAATAGCAGAACGTGCTTCTTCAGAGACTGATTCTTCCTCACGCATTTTTTTCCTTTATCTCCTTTTTCCTACAACCCAGAATTCAAGCCCAAACCAAGTCAACCTCCTTCTCAAGATCCCATCTTTGCTCTCTGTTCCCCTGCTGAACAGTTCCTCGGGTGTTTTCTGCAGTTTTCTCCAGCTGACAGACCCCCCCCGGGGGCAGTTTCCAGGGTCTGTCTCCACGGCACCCCAGCTGTGCTTCCTCTGCAGCCTCTGGGGTACAACAAAACACCAACGTCCAAACTATGGCTCATCTTTTGCCTCACTCATCTTAGATGTAAACTAGGGGTTTTAAGGCCCAGTGTTAGAAAATGCAGTTTTCCATTGATTTTCATCACACGGCCTTTGAAGATACTCACAGTGTTTCTTGACACCTAATTTCCCACATGTACACACAGGCTGTAAGTCATGTCTGCACTACATTCATCCATAGTTACCAAAGATTATTTCCATTCCAGAAATACATATGCACGTGTAGAAAGATTCTTGTTTCAAGGTTTACACTGGTATTAAATAAAGAAACATTAAAGGAAAGGAAATGGCATTTTCAGGACAAATATGGCAGAGATATTTTGAATTTTCACTCCCGGTTGAAATCCATGCCCTGAACAGCAGTCAAGCAGTCAGTTAACAAATAGATGGAAAAGAAAAAAAGATTTCTTCTGCTGTCTCTTAAATCCATCCTTACTGGTCCATTGTCTAAATCCAGGGCATAGTTGGGATTTCTTAGTGACAAATACTGCACTGCTAACATGCTCAGCTGTCTCTGTGGAGTGTAAAATGTGAAAATGCAGATGTGTCCAAGAGTCCAGCAGACAGCAAGGCAGGGCCCTTGATTCATTAGAAGATGCTGTCAGGATTCCAGCAGCTTTGAGAGACTTTCTGTAATCTGTTAAAAGGCTGTTTCAGGAGGAAGGTGTCCTGTTATTTGAAGCACACAATATGTATAAAGGTATGCAAGCAGTAGGATGAAGAACAAAGTGTGTCTGTGATATTGAAATGCTAGACAGGTCGAGAACTGAGTGGGAAAAGCTTTAGCGATGAGAGAAAGATGGGAGACAGTTCATTAGTGCTGTTTCTGAGTAGAATTATTCTGAAGATGAAGCTAAACCCATTTGATAATGTACATCCTCACAGTGAAATGAGGAAAATGCATCAGGTATTAGACTTTCTGAGCCAACGTACAAAACATGAGGAATGTCTTTTCAATAGGCAAAGAGCAGCATTATGTAGTCTTGTTGAGAATGTCATTTCAGTTATGCTTTCAGAAAAATACAAAACAGGAAGAATAAATAAGAATCTGAAAAGCTTATTTTGATTTCACTTTAACATTTATAACTCACTTGGTTTCCATGTAGAATGAATCACACATGCCTACAGTAAAAATCTGAATGGGTCTGAAGTTTGAAAGCAAATTGAGAGTGTGTGAATACATGTATTTCAGGTTTTTATCACCTGCTCTCTTAAGTAAATATTATCTGCTCTCAGAAAACAGAAAGGACTGGGAGACTTCTGCTGAAAACAGATCTTTAAACAATTCGTAACAATTGCTGAGAGTTAGCTCTGCAGAATAGTGACTGCTGTGCTTAAAACAGCTGTACCTTAATTTCAAGTACAATTACACTTTACTCATAGGGTGAATGCAGATGTAAATGGCTACAACTGATTGTATTCAAGAACCAAAATAACATTTCTAGATGCAAGCAACTTCTATGAACATAGAAAATGGGATTGACCAGATCTAGCTTGTTAAGTCCTATACCCTACTGTCACAGAAAATATCAGCATATGCTTTTTTTAAAGCTAGGAAAAACTATTTTCAGAACCGTTCTGCTTTGTTGAGTTTGGGTAGTTTTTGTTGTTGGTTTTTGTTTTGGGTTGTTGTTTTTTTTTTCTTTTTCTTTTTATTCCCTGTTCTTAATGGAAGATCATACCAGGCCTCATTTCTCCTACAGAAAGCAGATGATTCTAATTTCTATTCTGAATGCTATTTTGTGGAAACTGTGTGAAATTCTTTGCTAACTTAAATAACTTCTCTTTCTCCTCAGAGTTTACTTCTGTGGCACATGAACAGTTCTGCTTATGCTTGTGCCTCTCTGAATTGTGTCATCCACACACATACTCATTACCAATACTTTTACCTTTTCTGTTTGGATTTAGGAAATGTAGCTTTGAGGGAGACCATCAATAAGTTAATGTACTTACCATGGTGGCTCTTACTACACAGACAGTCACCACATCAACATCAGGATGAACAGGTCTGGTAACTACTTAAATCAGAAGAAAATTGAGGAACTTCTAAATTGCTGACAATGAATTTAGCTGAAAATATGTATTCACATAAAACCTTTCCCCTTCTTAACAGCTTATTTAGCCTTAAACTTTCATTGAGTTTGACAAAAATCAAAGACAAACAAGGTATTTGATACTTCATATCTAAAATCAAATTTTAGCATTTGAGGTGCAGAAGTTCAAGGGATTGGGAAGGAGAGAAACACAAAAAATCATGATGTGTACCTCAGCAAAGCCAATTGTACATGTTTATTAATCATTAGCAAGGTCTACTATATCCCTGGTCCAATATGATTTGAGTTTAAAGGCCTTTTAAATTCATCTCCATAAAACCAAGAGATATAAGAGATTATGAAAGAAGTAAAAATACAACAATAAAAACCTTCATATGTGTCACTTAACTGTAAAAAATGCACCTAATATGAGCACAGCTGCTGATCTGCCCTGCAATTGGATCCCACTATGACTGATGCCTATGGAAACAGAGGAGCAGAGAAAGAGGCCAGGGAGGACCAGCAATCCAGCTGCAATGCCAAATAGTTTTACATCCTGCCTGCTGGAGTCCTGTATTTCTCCAGTCTAAGGAACCCAGTTGATGGGTACCTGAGTATCAGGGGAACACCTGAGTTACTCAGGGACAGGTAACATACCCTGTCACAGTTTTGTGCTCCAGGGACTCCAGACAAGACCTCTGATTGCCACCAGGAGTCGAAAGACAGTTCTACATTGTACCACTCCTTGCCTTGAGGATGGTATCATTTTCATATCCATCAGATACCAAACGGCAATTTTTTACAAATAGAAATTAGGAACAACTCAGAGAAATATAGAATGGTTTGGGTTGGAAGAGACCTTAAAGATTATCTAGTTCCAGCACCCCTGCCATGGGCAGGGACACCTCCCACTGTACCAGGTTGCTCAGAGCCCCATCCAGTCTGACCTTGAACACTTCCAGGGATGAGGCATCCACAGCCTCTCTGGGCAACCTATTTTAGTGTCTAAAACTGTTTAGTTAGATACAGGGATGGCACATGGGACAGTGTTAAATGCTTTGAACAAGTTTAGGTAGATGACATCAGTTGCTCTTCTCTCACCACTGCTGTGATCCCATCATAGTAGGCCACCACATTTGGTGACTCTGGAAATATTTATACACTACTGTGATCATTAAATAGTCCCAGGGACATAATTCAAGAATGCACAGAGAATAGCTGGTGACTGCTGGAGAGCAAACAGAAAACCAGTCCCCCTAACAGCCTGGGATTGATCGGGGCTCGCACGTCAAAGGGCAAATAGAATGGAAGCAGCAATTTCATTACTGCGTCTGTCAAAAGAATGTATTAATTGATCCAAATTCTTTACTGTCTTTAATGGATTGAGCTGCCAGAGAGAATTAATGCCTCACAAATTTGGGTGAATTATAGGTTAGGATGCTCACAAGCTTGTCAGAAGAAAAATGGTCTCTTTACAGTGAAACTGATGGCTAAGGTTAGCTCCTCAAAGAGCTGGAAGAAAATCAGATAAATTAACATCTTTAAAATATGCATTTAAAACAAAACAGACCAAACAAGTTTCTCTCTTATCAAATCTTACTTTAAATACTGTGCTTTGAAATACAGTATTTCCTTTCATAAAGATCTGAAGAACAACAAGACTGGAGAATGGTATTTAAAGGAAAGGTGCCTTCTTGATGGACTAGAAAAGTGCCCAACAAAACGTGTCATTGCTCACAGGTGAAAAATTCCCACTATTTTCTTACATAATCA
Organism: Ceyx cyanopectus; assembly: GCA_013401355.1. Classification (NCBI taxonomy): domain Eukaryota; kingdom Metazoa; phylum Chordata; class Aves; order Coraciiformes; family Alcedinidae; genus Ceyx; species Ceyx cyanopectus. The sequence goes on from VYZU01080204.1 coordinate 84,104, forward strand.
AATTCTGTGCGTGGAAATAGTTTTCCCTTTTTTGTACTAATCAGGTAGAAACTGAAAACATTCATATTCATGGTGAAAAATGGTGCTGATGGATGCTGCTTATGAACATAGGCTTGATTTCTGTGTGAGGTCCAAGGCCTGAGCTTCTGACAACTTGACAGCACTCACTAATGCCCAAGGAGACAGGGACTGTGGCTGGTAACTGAGTTTCACAAGGAATGGTATTTTCTGCAGCACTGCTATAGCCTACCTCTGCAACTGTCTCCTTATAAAGGCTTTATTTCATGGTCTTTCTTCCTCCACTGCCTCATGTTTGGGACACTGCTTGTTGTTTTTTTGTATTTTGGACAGAGAGAGAGAGAAGGAGAAAAGCCAGAGAGAATGGGGACTGAAATGAAAATAGTCTTTTGATGTGCAGTGTTATTTGTCACTCTTCACCCAAAGCAGCAGAGGTCTGGAAAACGTTAACTGCCTGGAAAATGTTTTCCCACCTCTTAACAAGAAGTGCTTATGATGCATGATCTGCCAACAAGTCAGGTTTTTGGTGTAAAAAAGGTCATACAGGACTCAAACATTTTTATTCAAGACTTTGCAATGAAGCTTTATAGTCAGTCTGGTAGTCACTTTCCTGTATGCAACCAGCTTCTGACTGGAACTGCACCAGTATCAAATGCCACATTCTCCTCTGTGAAATTCCTGCCCATGGGGAGTTGGAATAGGAGATGTTCAGTTGGGATTTCTGAGCCCCAGATGGAAATGCAAGCACAGTATAATAAAATAAATGATACCTGAATTCAAGTCCTTAATTTTGGCCAAAAGCAAACATTTCAGCCAATTAATTACAGATTTTGCAGACTGCAATCAGTATTTGCACACATTCATTTCAATTAAATGTTATTGCCCCAGTTGGAAATGTTATTAAGAGTGGTGTTGATGGAAAGTATCTCTTGATCTCTCAGGGTTCTCCTGACAGGGGATTCTAACTTTATGAACATGCAGTGGGATGATGGGGTTGTTGCCATCTCCCTGCAGTCACTCAAGACATAAGGACTTGCACACCAGTAGGGTGGGGAAACACCAGCAGTGGTTCCTAGGCAAGAAAATGGTGCTGGCTGACAGGTCCTGCAGTGCCCTTCCAGGGTGAGAGGGCTAGGATGATGCAGGTGACCTGGCACTCACTAGTAGCTCACTTTCTTCACAGTGGGAGGTCTGGATTTCCCAGCAGCTCCTAGACCAAACCAGCTTGTTGCTTGCCACAGGACAAGGCAAACAGGCTGCATTGGAGCTTCTCAAGCACTAGCATAACTCACAAGCTGCCCACCCTTGCCCTAAGCTTACAAGTTCATTAAACTCCTCTTGTTATTTTATATTGCCTAACATAATGTTCAATACATGGAGGTTTTAATTTAAAGTCATTGGCATAGATGTTGGCAATCTGTTAGTGAGGCTGACAGAAAGAAAGAGATGAATGTTACATCTTACCCGCAGTGTTCTCTGTGTTCACATTCATAGAGTCAACTTCAGTCTTTAGACAAACTCTGCTCTGTCCACAGACACTGAAAATAATGGAATCTTGTCTGCTTGCTGGTCACTGACACCACAATCCAAAGGCAAACAGGTGGACACTGACATAATCAGGACCTATTCTGTTCTAGGATTAAAAAACTGAATAAAATAACTTTCTTTCCAAGCAGGAACTGCATATGGGTGCCAAGAAAAGCAAAGGACAAGCGGACTGATATCTCTCTTAGCTGTTTGGTTTTTAAGATGTGCAACTGCATCATAGACCAGCTAAGCTTTCACAGAAGTTAATTTGGTATATCCAAGGAGAAAGGATTGAAATAATCGATATCACAGAAAACCAAAACTTGGATTACAGAGACTTGGTTCCAATCCAAAGATGGGTTTCTTTGCTATCCATAGGTGTTCCTTTCAGTGACTATAATAAGCATCCAAAAATGGAAGAAAACCTGAGAATGCATCCAATGCTGGAACCTAAATAAAGGATGACAGCAGCAGTCCAGCTATGAGGGTACACATGCAGCTTTTTCCTCTCATCAAGGGGTGTACCTTTTTGAAGAATTTACACTCTCATTTCTTTGCCTTGAACCACATTCTTTTCATCTCAAATCCCATTTTTCAATGAAGTAGAGGATTGTTCATGTTGGTATTTGAAACACTATAAACAGACATTATCTCCTGTGACACATAGTGCATACATGCTCACTGAAATGGAGAAACGGGGCACTTAACATAAGTTTTCCAGGTGAGAACTGTTGAGGGAGGAGGTAGAGGATAACACTGACAAAAAGCTTTAGATTTGTCAGAGAGAAGTGGAAGAAGGTATTTTGAGTGGGATGAGATCTCACTCTCCCAAATCTCTCAGGCACATCAACTGCACCAAATACCATATAAACCAAACCAATAACAGCACCAAGGGCTCACCTGCCATTAGCCAGAAGCAGATCATCTCTCAGTGGCAAAGTACTCTTGCTGTCTACCTACGGCAGCATGAAATGTCTTGGGCACTCAGTGAAGTTAGGCTTTACATCACAAAACCTGGTCTGCCAGCAGCTCCCTGGTGCCAATGTGAAACAAAACATGGCTGGGGCTGTGGAGGGCACTGATGTCAAAGTGATGGCTGCTCAGGCAGCAGCAAGTTATGAACTAGTGAAAAGGTTAAAAAAGAAAACAAGAGAACTCACAGATTGGTTTCAAGGCCCTGGCCTGATCTGTGGAATTCTAGCTGCTGGTTTAACATCATCTTTCTGTGAAGCTGAGAGGGCCTGAGGCTAACTTTAAAAGCAGGCAATCCTAATAGGGTAGCTAAAAGAAATGTGCCAGTGAAACAAAGTCCTGAGGAGCAGGAGATGTCCAAGTTTTCAAAGTCACACTGAGGCTTCATGAGACCAAGGGAATGTGTGCCACTGAATTGCAGGATCTTTATTTGACAGCATTTCTAATTATTTTCTCTGTCTTTCAGTTTGAAACTGAACTGCAAAGCTTAAAGCAGTGGTTACACCTCTGTACATATCAGCCTATGTTTATTAAAAACCCTTCATGAATTAGATCTGCAAGCATGAGAATTTTTATTGAAAGCCAAAGCCTTGGAAGCTTAGCAAGGACTTTGTAGATTTGACTCCTGGAAAAGTGGAGGACCCACATCAGACAGTGATGGTCAACTTTTGTGCTTCAAAACTGCTGTAAGGGAATTAGCACTAATGTGCTTCCAAGTTTTGTTAACCATGCTTGCTCAACAGCTGCTCTCTGTTCATTTTAATGCTGAAAAAGAGCTATAATGGCCTTGGCATCGCCAGAATTTGGGGAGCAGTGCTCTAAAAGCTTCAGACCAATTTTCTTCTCAGTGAAGGATGATTGGCAAACGTCGAGAGTCTGAGGACATTTACAGCACAGGATGATGAATGCCACAGACGTACAGTAAATAGGGCTGCTGCAAAATGTAATGGCTGCTTTAGATGCTTCATTTCTTATTAGAAAAGGTCACCCATTGTCCTAGCTCACATGATTAATGTGAGCTCCTGTATCTTTATGGGATATTGCTACAATATGTGCTTTGCAAGTGACTGTTTGCTCGTCATTTCACACTATACCAAGGTTTACCACTCAACGAGAATTTAGATTTGTTGTTGAATACAAGCATTTTTCCAGCAGCCTTGTGTAAGCTATCCTACTGAGAAGAGGGTTATGTCTGGGGCCTAAACAACACTTGTAGCCCACTTTAGTACAATTTACTCTAGCAGGATGGCTGAAATTCATGCTTGCAATGCCATTTTAAATAAACAAATTACTAAATCCATGCAGCACTTCTCTGCCTGCGTTATGTGAATTTGAAACAGGATTTATTATTTTTTTAAGTCATTATTATTTTCCCGAGGTCTGGGCAGCTTAATGCCATCCATGCAAACAGAAAACATTAATAAATTCTAGTTTCCTCATTCCACAGTTTTTCATCATATCAGTACAAGCTCATCTCTTTATAATAGTCTCATTGCTGGGATACTGAGCAATGTCAGACAGACCTTTCTTCTAGCAAGAAGGGGAAATGTCTTTGAATAAGACCTGGGACAGACTGGTAGGCAAGGTCACATTTGATATAGGAATATCACTGATTCAGGAACCCTCAAAAAACACAGGCACAGTTTGTACTTAATCTTAAATACGTAGGCTCACTGTGCTTTACTCTCAACTCCAACATTGGGCAGACAAATGGAGCTGCTCATCAGCAAAAAAATTAGAAGAGAATAATGAAAATAAAATCCATGAGATCTTTAAACTGACTAATTTCCCAAATAACCCATATCTCTTAGTTTTTTCCACAGTAATTTTACATTTCAGATAAGATCTATCTTACCCACAGTCCCTCAGTCCATAGTTATTATCAGCATTTTCCCCTTTGCTTCACAGGCTTTCACAGATGAAAGGCACTAAACAAAGAAACCTAAACAGCTGAACTAAATACCTACCACAGAAGTTATACTGTGTAAACAAGGTATATGGGATACAGCCGTATCTCTAAGATAAAATTACCCATTTTATGACGAGATAATGTCACTAACAGGCTATCCTTTCAAACTCCTGAACTATTAATAGCTATGCCAAACCCATAAAGATTTCTAAAAGGTAGGCATTTATAGAAGAATTTTCATATTATTAGGAAATAAAAACAGAAATTGGGTTGAGACATGTTTCATATATTGAGTCTCAATCTATGAATCTACAGCTTGATTTTGCTGCTGAGTTTTGAGCCCCAAGCTTTGTTTAGCTTCCATTTATTGCAGTGGCTGCCTGTACATCCAGTCCAGCACAAGCATTAAAGCAAAAGAAATGACTGTCAGCAATTGAAGGCTTTTACTCAATATTCTGCAAGGTTTTACAGCTATGTCTTCCATTAAAATAAGATCAGCTTATGTTGGTATACTAAAGTGCTGAATATGGATAGCAATTATTTACCACAATTTAAAGACATTAAGAACTTGTCAGAATCAAATCAATTCTTGGTTAAGTAAGGTACATTAATAATTGCCAGTTGATGAAACTAATATGGATTTTATTTTAAACCGAGAGAGAAAGAAAATATTCATCATCCTTGCCATTTTTATGGAGTTATTCAGAGAATGAATTATTGATTATAGGCACAGGACAAGTGAATAGACTGTAGAAATTTAGGTACTTGTCCAGTTAAGGAATATGATTACAATCCAATGTGGCCTCATGACCAAAATGGGTTCAGTGACTGTGAGTTCCTTGCCAGTGAAGAACAGGTACAAATGTTTTGAAGTCCTTCTACAGAATCAGGTAAAATGAGAAAGAATTTGGTTCAGGGTCCTGGACAATGGAGGAACAAAAGAATCTTGATGCCAAATGTCAAAACATTACCAAGGAGATATGCTCCCCTATCTCCCCTGTTTCTGGGAGGAAGGCCCCAGGCACAGCTAGTCACGGGCTGATCAGAACTCACAGCAGGTCAGCAGGGGCTGGGAGGAGAAGGCAGAGTTTGGGTGGCCACGTGGTTTCATTCTATCAAAGGCCATGTTCTCTCTACTCTGGGCTCATATTGGCAGTCATCATCTTTCTCTGTGACGTAACCTCTACATCTAGTTTTATTTCTCAACTGTCCTTATTAACAGTCACACAATGGTGTGATTTAGGCACTAGAATAATGATAAAATAAAGTTTTACTGTTGTCTACCATTATAATTTGTTGGTGCAGCTATGGTTGTGTGCTCACCACATTCCCAGCACTCTGCAGTGAGCATAGCTTTTGATTAGTGGATATGTGGGAAAAGATTCCACTGTTGACATTTTATCTGGAATGTTTTCATGGGGCTACTGAGAATGACACACAAACTGCTCTCTGAAAGGTCATACATATGTGTGTATTGATTTAATATTTAGAGATGTTTTCAGCAATCAAGAGGTACAGAATTCTGCAAGCATCTTTTAAACGCTCCACATGGGTTCCTTTTAGAACTGCGAGTACAGTGTTCACAAGGCTAAAGTAAAATTGAGATTTAATTCTAATTATGTATTTACCCTTCAAGAAACATTGAGCATTGTGAAGTAATTCAAGCTAAATTTGTTTGGAAAAATAAATATCAGTACTTAGACTACAATTATAATTCTGCTTTTGGTCACTGACCTCCTGATAGAGTTAAGCGAGTAATACTTTGCTGTAAAGCATTTACATCACAAATAATGTGTTATATTACAATATATTTCAGACCACTGAACTGAGATCTTTTTAAAGCTGACTATACAGATCTGCATTTATTTGAAAATGTAAGATGTTTTCATAGGAATTTACCATATAATGGGGAAGACTCACATTTTCATTTGCACAAATACCATCAAGATGCGATAGGAGATGCTTGTCAGTTACAAGTAAATAAATCCTAATCCTGAAGGGGGAAATGGGCACTGGATTATCCAGTTGACAGCGCTCACTTGTCAACCCTTTGGATAAACTAATGATTAAGGAAAAGCACTTTGTGAGGCATGATTTAACCATGTTGATTTCATTATAATGACCTGAATGAGACACGTATGATGAAGTGACTTAAGACCCATGAATCTCTGGACCTAAGAATGAGGTTCACTAAAATGAGCACTAAAAGCTTTCTACTCAGCTCAAACTCCCTGCAGAAAATCCTCTCCCTAAAAATCCAGAAAATAACCCATGTTATTTCTCTCTTATACATTAATGGTGACCATGTGGCTTCTGCAAGGGTGCACCTAACTCTGCCTAAAACCCTCAGAGGAGGAAAAAACATTGATCCTAATCAGGTATGGGCATCAACTGCGCTCTGGACTGCCTAACCATATCTCCTGCTTGTTCTGGTCATGCTCAAAGGCAGATTCCTACCTGGCAGTATCCCAGGTACAGTGAACCTGGATGGCAGCTCAGTTGCAGTCCTGAGGTTCACCATTTTTCATTGAAAACTGTAAACTATACTTCAGTCACTTTTGTAACCTGTGCCTAAGTTTCTTTCTGGCATTTTCTCTCCAGCTTCTGTGTAACTGGAGGGATTTTACAGGCTCAGGGGGGCAGAAAGCAGAGGCTGCCCAGTGGTGAGAAGGAAGAGCCACAGCTGGTGTGGGCTTGGGCCGACACGCACCATGAGGCTGCAGTGGCATCATTTCCCAGGGGCTGGTTTCCCACCCCAGTTGCTCAGCTGGCACTCTCTTTTTCTTTGCAAGCTCCACAAAAACAAGCACACAGAAGGATTTGAAGGTAAACATTCTTTCTGCACCCAACCCATCCACTACAAACTGTCATCTGTCACAGGGTGTGCATCATCCTGGGCCAGATTTTTCTTGGCTGGAGAAAAGAATCTACACATGGATATGTCTTTTCAGGTACATATCCTGTAGGGTAAAATCCAGGCCAAAAAAATTATCTTATTCCTTTCCTTTATATGGTCTGTTAGTAATTTCAAAGCCTGTCCACCTTCCCTACTTTTTTATGGCTGTTTTTCATAGAACTTTTAATTAACAATAACTTTTCACATTAAAATTTAATTAATTTTTTGCTCCCCATAGTGAATCATTGGTCAACAATTCACAGCAAGTCTTATTAAAATCCAATGTAATTACTCTCCACATGGCCTGAGAACATTACAAACACTTGGTTCTTAGGGTCACAATGATTAAAGAATTGAATGTGCTGAATATTATTGTTAGAGCTTACACATCCACCAAATCAAACGCATTGGTCCTTTGTGCCAGACTTGTAAAAACTACACTTCACCCAGCCAAGCTACTCAGTTAAATCCTTTCTATCAGATTGGAATTGGAAGGGACTGGAGTTTGTAGGAAAATTCTTAAGTGCCATTCTTCTTTTTGTTCTTATTGCTTGGATTGCTGATTGCATTCTCCCCTGCCTGCCTCACTGGATTTTCCACCAGGGATTTACGACAGCTCACCATATAAAGAAGAAAATAACAAAATAATTAATGACCCATTGACGCCTGCCAATTCTGGAGAGGTTATTTACCTGAGGCTTTCAAGTATATCATAATTATTTGACACTACTGAGTGCTTTTGCCAAGTCCACATATTTCCGTACGGCTGCTGCAGACTGCACAAATACCTTCCAGGGTTCCAATTATGCACCAGCTCAGCCCAACACGTAGCACTTCCACTCAATTTACGATGCTCACAGGTGTTCCTTAGGATTCAGTGTGCACTGCAGCACTCATCACTTACCTGCCATCACTCCTTCAGTGTCACGGGCTCATTTTGCCTTCTTTGTCCCTCCTTGCTCTCTGCACTTGCACATAAATCACTTCTGTGATAGCGGTGCACAAGCAAACTGCAAAATTCTTGCCACAAAGCTTTGCTGAGGCCACTTCGTAACGAGTTTAGAAAATAAACAGGTAGAAAATTAATTATTTAAAACGCAGAAGACCTCTGGTCTATTTTTCTAAGAGCTGGCCTACATTTACAAAGTGAAAGCCCTGTTTAGCAGAACTGGGTTAAATGAACAAGTGATATCCTCAGCATTTGGTTTCTCGACAGCTTTTGAGAAAGAACCCCACACTGCCAAGTGAGGATCAGTGTCTTCCTGAAGCTGAAGACAGATTGTGTTTCTCTAGTTTTCGTTATAAATCACAAGTGTTGCAGACCCTTCACAAGCACCCACCATCCTGCAGGTATTAATACGGGCTCAACATTCCAGATGGGCTGGATTTTAATTGACTGTGATTGATTTCCTCTCTGCTGGTACCGTTGCCCCTTTGAGTGTTGGTTCAGGTGATCAGGATAACTGAAACCTGGGTTTACAGAAACAAGGATATACAATCTGCCTCCTTTCTCCAGCTAGTAACGAATCTCAGATCTATTCACAGTCTTTCTATACTGATGGCAACAACATATTATATTTCAAAAAGTAATCTGATAGCTGAAAAGTAAACACATCAAGACAGTCATAAATAAAAGCAAAGGGAATTAAAAGATGTTTCCCTTGCAGGACTAGTCACCAGTTTCAAAATTCCACTTCAAGGATTTATGTGCAAGGATCTACTTGTTTGTACAAATGATTCAGAGAACTGGCCAACAATAAAAATAGCCTTGAAATTTATAGCCCTGTAATGGAGGAATCATGCTGGAATGACTGACAAGTCCTTGTGTGTGCACAGCTCCCCATGAGCTAAGTGTTTCTTTTCAAGACGGAATTTTCAAGGTTTTGCATAGCTGCCATTATCAACAGGCAGGTTTCCTAGGACAAACTGAATGACACGTATGATGAAGTAAGACTCATCAATCTCTGGTCTGTAGAATGGGGAACAATCTGGGAAAGGAGCCTGATCTCACACACACACACACACACACACACACACACACACAATCAACTTGAGACCCTGCTGATCCTTCATAGGTGCTTTGTACAGGAAAAAGCTACGTTCTAGAGTCTAAAGAGTTGTAAGCCATGCTATTTTACTGCTAAATACTTAGTGTAAATATGAAAATGAGATTGGGACAGGCCTGGCTCAGTGTTGTTTAATTTTGAGTTTAGACTCTCTCCTTCAGACCACATATAACTGTCTTCTCTTTCTATGTTACTCTTCCCTTAACGTGTGTTTGATAGGTGAATAAATACATCCCATAGCCCTGGTGAAACAGATACTTGCATAAAATTCTCAGAAGGGCCAATTTTCATAGAGAAATAAATTACAGCAGTGGCAACTGCAGAACAAGGATGAGTTGGCTACTGTAGTATTGTCATGGCAAGGATTAGTCTTTAGGAAAACTCTATTACTGTCTCTCATATTTGTGACTAGGCAGCTGTGGAAACATATCAGAAGCCTACACAGAGCTCCTGCCAGCTCACAAAAACAATGCAGTGTGGCTCAGAGATGGTGGGGTGCAACATAAATGATGTGATGAAGTTTAGCAAGCCAGTTGAACTTTTATGGCATGCTGCATGAGGGATAAGCTCCAAAAGTTTGTAGTTATCCCATTCTCCAAGGCAGGTAGGCTGAACATCACTCACTGCTCCACTAAGGGAGTACTTCTTTGGCATTTGAGTGCTGGAGAGCTGGAGTGATTTCAGCACACAAACTCCCAGAGCATACTTTTCTCCATCTAAAAGCCTGGCAGCAGTCATTGCTCATTCCAGACTCATAACACGGCCCAGACCCACCTCTCACTCCTTGCTCCACGGGCTGGAAATGCTGGTTTTGTGCAGCTGGTCAGGGAGTGCCTCCAGCACCTGGTTATTCTCATTTCCCTTCTGCACCTTCCCCACTGCTCTCACTGCTGCTCTGATTGCCTAGAATGGCTGTGGCAGAAGATTAGCAAATAGAGACAAGCTAAATGAGTCTTCTCTGAGACACATATGAGAATTTCACTGCAGTCTCATCATCCTTGTTTTCAGCCCTGAGGTAACACAACCTAAAGGTGAATCAGGAGCAATGGAAACAGTCCCTTCTGGACCAACTCCCTTAACACCCTAATCTTCCTCAAAGCTCTGAAAATCTCTCCCTCCAGTCCCAGGTATTATATATACAGACATCTACCTACCCACAAAAGAAAGAACCTTTTAGTGATTTAACCTGATAAAATTCTTGGTGGTTTGGTTTGTTTGAGTTTTTTTTCTCAATGGACAGAACTTTTTCAGGAGCTTATCTGAATAAGTATTCCAAGGAACTATAGCCAGTCATGAATCCTAGCACCTTCATTCCACCCTAAGAAGGGTATAGTAGCTTGTATGTAAAAGACTAAAGAAAAATCCTTTGTTGAGCAAACAAAAAGCCAAGACCCACTGTCCATGCTTCTCTGCAGAAGAACAAAACAAGTAGATGACAGATGGTTGCCATGTTGCTCCAGCAATAGGGGAAGCTGCTCAAAGGTCATGGCTGTGAATGAAATATATTATTCTGTGGAAAAGAAAATGGAATTAGATGTTGATGATTGTTATAGGATGGTAGCCAGTATTGAATGCATGAAAGTGGCTTCGTTTTTCACTTCACTTGTGTTGACTACTCACCTGAAACTCTTATTAGTTTGATATTATTTTGATTTTCCTGATTTCAGGACTCCCTTAGTCTCAGGATAGGTGCCAGAAAATCTAAACTAAATAGCTTGAGATGATTGTAAGATATTCTAAAGTACCACTAGGCTACTCTGCATTTGCCACTTTCTTTTAATGAACTCAGTGTAACATGACGTTCTGTCATCCGGAGCTGCAAAAGCCTCATTACATGCTGCAATAATTTAAGCTGGGCTATTTATTTTTAGATTTAATCTATTTCCTCATTTTTTGTCGCTCTGTTTCCTCTCTTTGGTCATGGTGAGTGTCTACATTAGTAATTTAGTTCAGCTGTTTCATTCCACAGATCTGTTCCTACTGGGCTGCATTCCCTGATTTATCAGCAATACCCAGTAAGTATCAAGTGTTAGATTTGTCCCAGCTGTTTTATTGAGTTTACCCTGATACTCTGGGGCAAGTTATTATCCTACAATACATTGCCTGCTTATTTTTCAAATGTATTGTAGACCTTGCCTACCTTGCTTTTGCAGGAGACCCTATTATTAATGGTGTTGCTTTACATATTATGCTCACATATGTTACAGACTATAAAGTAGTCACAACAAATATGCCAGTGAAAGCTGTTCTCCAATCAGCCTTTATTTTTCTGCTGAAGGAGTTTCTTTTCTGGACAAGAAAAAGTCATTAAGGGTGTTTTTATTCAAGCAAGAAAACAAGTGAGCAAAAGGTTGAATCAGAAAAAAAATAAACAACAGATAAAGTGAGGCAGAGGAGTCCAGATAAAATGCAGAATAACTACTGTCAATAACTTGTTATTCGTTTTATTGTTGCCAATCTAGTGGGTTTTCTATGTATAATATTAAGATAAGAGATTATTCTTAGGAATTACAAGAAGGAAGACAGGACGGGCAACATCCAGCTAGACAGGCTGTAAATAATCTCAAAGTCAGGCTGCATTTGCAAGAACCTGACAGTGGAACTGCATTAGATTATACTAAGATCATGAGAGCAGCATAGAAGTGCCCTGAATTAATCCTATGTACCTGTCTACACAACTGGAGGCTAAGCAGTGACAGATGTAGGGCAAGGACACATCAGTCTCCCTCAGCATTCCCCAAGCTGCAAGCAGCCCTACTCCAAACACAGAGAGCAAATACTTCCAGGCTAGCAAGCTGCTAGGAGAAGCCCTGCAGCCCAATTCTCCACACACATGTCATGAGTGGAGTCAGGACTGAAGAAAGAGGGCAAGGTAGTTGTGTATAAGCTCCCTGCTAGCAGAGGGAGGGGTGGGTTTTGGACAGGCTCACAGGCAGCTCCCTCCACTGACCCATGGGCTGGCAGACTTGTTGCCACTTGGTCTGTGACCCTTCCTGTGACATTAAGCCCAATCACACAGAGCACTCTGGATTCCAGCAAGTCTTTCTGACCCTCGAGGAGTATCTGAACTTTAATACAGCCATGCCATAAAACAATAAACACAACAATGGAAATTGAAAACTGCAGTATCTTGGAATAGTGACACAGAGATTAAAACTCCTCAATTAAACCTCAGAGTTCCATAATTACTACTCTTTGTTTGACATCCTGTTGTGATGAATCCATAAGTATTAGTTCAGAACAGGTAACTGGTGAGGGCTACCTGGCTCCTCAGCCCCTTTCTGCAATAACTCACAGAGACACAGTAGCAGCAGAATCTGTACATGGGAATTTCCAATCCCAGCTTCAGACTGGGGGCCATGTTGTGCACCCACAGAAAATAACTGGTAGAGTGACACATAGACTCGAAGTTATTAAGCTTTTTCCATAGCATGCAGATAGGTTGCAAATAAGACTGTAAGTACAAAACTGGCTAAATAAATGTATTAATTACTAATTACTTACTAATGGTATCAGTATGGCTTTCTGTAAGGATCTGTCTTGTGTCCACCAGCTTTTGATATTGTTAATGGGCTAGATGATGGGAAAGATAATGTTTCCTGCACCTACAGGTTGCGCCAATATGGAAAGAGAGAAAGAAAAGAAAGAGTGTAAAGTCTGACAAATTGGAAGCACAAACTGGAGCCATGAGATCCACTTTGTTAAGGACAAGTAGAAGTCTCTAAACTAGGCAGAAGCAATCAACTGCACGAACACAGCTGGTGAACATCTGGACAAGTAGGATTTCTGCAGAGAAGAACTTTGTTTATGCGTCACATGGGTAAGTAATATCAAGCTGTTGTCAAAAAAAAAACCTAAAAAGAAAGCAGCATGTTTCACTGTATGAACAGGAGCAAAACCTGCAAGAAAATTCCATTTTTCTTGCTTTCAATTGCAAGGATTCGGGTGAAATTCTGTGTGCATTACTGTGTTAGGAAAGAGGGGTTGGGGGGGCTGGTGAAGGCTGTGCAAGGAGAAAAAAAAAAAGTAAAAATGAATAATGAACCCAAATGGCAGCACAAGAGATTTAGAATAGACATCAGGGAAAACTTCCTAGTGGTAAACATAGCAAGGCATGGGAATAGATGGGCTGGGAAGCCTCCAAAATAGGTTGGCATCTGTCAGCTAATGATGTAAGTGTAGTTGATCCTGCTGTGGGTAAAAGGATGGATGGGATGATCTCTTGATTCTCTAATTTTTGACAAAACACAGTATTAAATATACATTGAAGCAGAAACAAAAAAATGCTACTGGCTTCTAATGAATCATGTTACACTGCCTGGCTTAAACTGCAGTTAAAGAGGAAAAAAAAGCCAGAGTTCTACATGTTTAGACTCCTCCAATTTATTTTTTTTTTAATTATTATTATTTCAAGAAAAAAAAGTCTCATGCATAATGAGATGTTAGCATTTAAATGACTCCAGCTGTGTACTAAAGCTCCTATCTGCCAGGAAATAGGCAATGTTCCCTCTTTGACTACTAATGTTTGCAGGGAGACAAATTCACTGTGCACATGACCATAGCCTCACAGTGAAAGTCAGTGCAATATGGAGAGGAATGGAGGACAAAGTGCTGAGAGAACTTCAGTCATGAATGCCTTTGCTTCTTCTTCAGAGATAAGGGCAGTGCTTGTGCTCATGTGTTTAAGTGCACACGTGCAAACACACGTGGTGTTTCTGTCTGTATACCCATTCGAGGGCACATTCACACTCTGTCAAACTTATGGTTTCTTTTGTTGTGGAGTTTGTTTTTCCATGTGGGTTTTTTGGGCGTGTTTGTTGTTTTGGTTTGGTTTTGTGTGCGTGTTTGGGTTTTGTTAGTTTATTTTTATATGATGTGAAAGGACTCTGGCTTTACATCTTCAAAGTGCCTCTAAGTAGCAGCTAATGCCAGTTTGAGTGTGGTGGTTTCAGTACCAGCCTCTCATCCACACAGGCAGAGAAATTTTTATGGAGAGGGCTGGAAATGGTTCTTTGCACCAAGTTACAATCTAAGCAAAACACTCACAGAGCACACACAGAGCTGATCTTATTTTAAACCTTCTTCCTTCATCTCCAGCCAAAGAAATCCTTAGCAATTGCTATATCCAGGCCAAGCTTTCATCTTCAGCTTGCTGTGTAATATTATTGTACTAGAAAAACAGTGGGAGTATATTTGGATAATGGATTATACTTTTCAACCTGAGGTAATTCAAAAGGTTGAAGGGATTTTGCTCTGTGTTACATCCAGTAAACAGAGGATCACCTTTCAGCACAGCCAAGAAAGGAAATGTTCAGCTAAAAACATAAACATGTTAGTAAGTTATGAATGTGAAAAAAGGAAATGATATTGTTTTGCTATAAAAGTTCAAAATAACCACTGAAATGGCTCTGAGCAAACCTCAAATCTCACAGTCACGTGCAATTCTTAACACTTCTTGTTTACCTTGCTATTAGGGCTAAAAAAAGGAAACTGATTTTTTATATTAAACAGCTTTTCTCTTTTAGAGAGATTCCAAAATGCTTTAAGGGCTCATATACAGCAATCAAATACAGATATGGAGAGCAGCCACAGTTTCTGAAGTGCACAAACTGCACGTGCCAATTTTTCTAAACACATAACTAAACTCTGAAGTTATAAACCCAGCACAGGTTGTCACAGGGGTGCCTGGAAGAACATTCTGTGACTGTGACACGGAGCTATGGGCTCCAGGGCTATGCCAGGTCATGTTCTCAACTCGTGCCAAGGATCATTTGATTGTCCAGATAAGAGATCATTTAAATTTCCTTCTGCACTTCTGGTGTCTTCAATTTCACACAAGGCAAACTCAAGTGAGAGCTTTGCAGCCCACGTTACTGGAACTGCCAACAGCCACTAACTGACAAAGTCTTTAAAAACGGTGACCTCCTAGGGCTCTCCTGGTGGAAGTTTACTTCACAATCAGCTGATGCTCCTCTCCTGCTCACCTGCCTTGCTCACTGTCACATCTGCTCAGGTAGGTTGCTCCTATGTGCCTGCAGAGTCAGGGATGTGTTGGCTGGAAGGGACCTCTGGAGGTCATCTAACGGTACTGCCTGCTCAGAGAAGGACCTTTGTCCAACCCTAGCTCAAGGTCAATCGTAGGTGATAATGCAAAGTTCTCATACATCTGCTGTAATTTTTCTTTCTTCATCTCACTCTTTGTCTGTGCTGGGCTTCTTAAGGTTTTCAGGAACTTTATGAACACTCATACCCACAAAAACACTTGCAGTCTTCTGTAGCACACATTCTAGTCTGCATACAGATTTAGCACAGTCTCATTTGCCTGAATAGCCAAAATGCTGGAAACCCCCCTCGTTATTAGGTGTGTATTAAAAGCTGCTCAGGTATGCAGAGAGAGTAGAAACTCTCACATTTGGACCTACAGGGCTGTCAAAGTGACCTCTTAATACACTGGCAGGGTCTGTAAATATCATTCATTCATTTTATCAGCTTATTTGTTAGAGCTTGAATCTCTTTCTGGTATGTTTGCCTACTCCCAATTTCCAAAGGTCAGTTTGGCTAGTATGAGTCATATTCATGATTCACAGAACTACACTCCCCTCTACCACTGCCAAGAAAACTAGCTAAAAATTTATATAACAGCCTTAGGATTACCATTCCCTCTACAAGTTATTCTGGGAGCTATTCCTAATGCTGCTAGAAGAAACCATTTCTATTGCTACCATGAGTAGCAAGGAGATTCAAATTCTGGTGAGCAAGCTTTCTTCAAGCTTGAACAGCTGCTGTTGTTCATCCATTAACTGTAGGTCTTGCTCATACTGTCCCTTCATGCTTACTGAGTTTTGATTGCTTTGGCTGGGTGTAACAGAGAGACTGGGGCTGTTATCAGCAAACACTGTCGATCAGCTTATTTGTTGTCTTTGGTGCAGAAATTCAGTGGCTTGGCTTTGTACTCCATACACAGCTCTAGTAGTGCATTGCTCTGTAAAACAAATGTGTTCTTCCATATTCTTCCTTTTTTTGCTGCCAAATCTCATCGATACTGGAATGGTGAGCTGCTCTGTGATGATAGAAAGCAGCACACAGGCAACACATTTAATCCAAAGTATTTTGTTTCTTCATTTTCAGTTTACAACTGTCTGTTTCCAAGTGATGGATCTATCAGTTTTACCTTCAAATTAAAAGATATAACTGCCTGGAATTTCACCACTAGATACGAAAGCTCTGTAATAAACCTACTCACTGCCTTTAGATATGAAGGTCAATAAGCTTAGTGCAATTGCTCTGTACCATTACAGATGCACTCAAATACTGCCCTATTTCTAAATATACAAACTTTTGACTATTAATTGCTTGGTTCGCATTAGGTATTAAAGGAATTTACTGCAGCCTGATATTAAGGCTGTGGAGTGCAACCTGCACCCCACAGGCACCTGCCTGCAACCCACTGCTGCTTTTCTACACCCCATGAACACCTGCTCATGCTACCACTCCCCTGGGGAGATCATTCCAATGGCTGATTGTTCTCATTGTGATACATTTTGCTCTTGTGTCCAATCAGAATGTCCCCAGGAGGAACCTGTAGCCATTACCCTTCAACTTCTTCATGTGACTCCTTGTAAAAAGGGAATCTCCGTCTTTGTAGCCACCCTTTAAGTACCAGAATATGGTGATAAGGAGCCTTCTTTTCTCAAGGCTGCAAACCCAGTCTTCTCAGCCCTTCCTCATATGGCAGCTGCCAGTCCTCTGATCATTTTCGTGGCCCTTCTCTGGACCCTCTCCAGCCTGTCCACATCTTTTCTGTATAGTGTTCCAGGTGTGGTCTGACCAGCACTGAGTGGGATAATTACTTCATCTCTGCTGCTTGATGCAACCCAGCATCCCTTTGGCTTTTGCAGCTGCAACACACTGCTCACTCATTTTGATCTTGGTGTCCACCAGGACCCTTCAGGTCCCTTTTCAGAGAGCTGCTCTCCAGACAGGCAGATCCCAGCCTATACTACACACCTGGATTATATTTTTCCAGGTTCAAGAACTTGCACTTTTCCTTGTTGAACTTGACAAGGTTCTCAGTACCCCACCCTTCCAGCCTGTGCAGGTCTTCCTGCAGGGTGGTTCTCCTTTCTGAAGTGCCCACTTCCCTATTCATAATATCTAATAAAGAATAGATTTATAGAGAAATATGCCAGTTCTCTTCCCAGCTGTTTAATGACAGGTAAATCTGCCTTTCAATACTCCAAGTGCACTGTAAAAACAAATCACGTTATGCTTGTTTTGAAATGGTTTAATCCCATGGAACATTTTCTACTAAGAAGAGGTCTAATGCTACTTTGACTAAGTTAAAATAACATTAAATCAGAGATGCTATCTTCATGTAGAGCTAATCAGATCTATTAAAATCCTGCTTTCTATAAATCAACTTTTTCTACAGCAAAATATCTGCTATTAGACTAGTTCAATTTTCTTCTTTAGACAGAAGAAAAAAAATAAGCCCTGGATTGATCGAGAACATTTCCAGTTTGAACCACATTACTTAGCAGACATTGATTTTATTAGTCACATGGTGTTGTTCTTATTACCCAGTTGAGTGCATATTCAAGCTCCTTGAGCAACAGTGCTTGCCTGGGCAAAATGTAATATTTGGTTTCCAAGGACACTTTTAAATAAATTGCTAAAATTGCTTTTCTACAAACGTGGAGGACAAAAATCCTTTTCACTCGAATGTTCACAGAAAGAAAACAAAAAGAGTAGAGGCAAACAGTGTTGCTTTCAACCATTCTCTACACTACAGTAGGTAAATAAAAAATGATTTTGCTGTCTCCAATCCAAGGTTTTAAATATCTGTTCTTTCTGGATTGGGAGGGAAAGGAGACATTTCAAACCAGGATGAAAAAGAGGCCTCAATACAAAACAACGAGTGCCTCTGGTTGTGGGGAATTAGGTTGAACGCCAGGTACCAGTCTGTTAGCTCTACAAAACAGAACTGCTACAGCAAAAGCTGAGTCAATGCTGTCACAGCACAGTTGGTGGCAGAGGTTTGTGTTACTGATTTGAATTAGTGAGTCAAATCCTGAAACTTTAAGTCCCTGGTTCATGTTCTAGCATAGGGTTATTGCTTAGCCTGGGACACGGGACTTGGTCTTTCTGGAAACTCCTTCTTATTCCCTTGAAAAATTTTGGTCTAGAAGAATAAAAAATTCCCAGAAAAAAAAAAAAGATTTTTCAGATACATTCTATTTTAAAGGGAGTGGTTGGTGAGTTACGTGAAGATCATCTCCTTATACCCAATCTCCAGTTTAGCAGTGGATTTTACCATTCGATCTGGAATGAGTAAGTGTGGCAGAGAAAGCTCCCTCTCAGAGCAGAACAAACAGCATTTTTAAATTGCATTGCATACAGATGGATCACGATTCTAACATCATGATTCTTCACCTTGGAGACTACATAAATTAAGCCTCTCTAAGACTCAAAACTTTTCATTCATCCGAAGGCAAAAGATCACTACTGCTATCCATTAGAAGTGAAGTCCTCAACATAGCAACCACACTGCAAATACATTTTCTCATTTAACTCTGAGTAGCTCTAAGCCTTCCTCTTTAATAGATGAAACCTCTTCAGATGCAAAACAGGCAGCATTAATAAAATATTGCCCTGTGTCTTTTGGCAAACTTCTGGCCACATTAATCAATAGGGAGCAGTCACTTCAAAAAGTCTGTGTTTCTGACTAAATGCATGCATGTTGGAATTGATGTTAATGGATAATAAAACAGTATTTTGCAAGTAATGGTAGAAATCATTATCCTAATGGCTTATGAACCTTTTATGTTATAGACAGATATACAGTGTCAATATTATGATCAGTAGTAGACTTTCTATTCTGTAGTTGACATAAGAAATTAGTGGAAAGTATTAATGCACAGCATTTAATTTCTGTGTATATTTTATATTAACTACAGAGAAAATACAAGTGATGTTCTGTCCCTCATCAAGTCTTAACCTCACGTCTACACTAGCATAACAATCTCTCTAGCTACACTGGACTAATATCAGCACAGCTCCTCTAATGTGAATGCAGTTAAATCTTTCATACCAATAGAGCTGTTCCCACAGAAGGAAGAGTGTAAATTGGCTTTAGATCTTACCCATGTCTGCACCTGTGCCATCCACAGCAGAGACCTCTTTAATTTATTGATAATTGTAATGTGATTCGTATTTTCAGCAGATATGTCTTTGGATCAAACTTGACTTATAAATTGACATAATTATTTCTCCACCACTGACTCCACAGACACTTATTAATGTGATTCTTTGTCTAACAATATCACAGCATCACAACCAATGGAACCCACACGGACAGCTGCTGCAGCTCAGCAGTCACCACAGCACCTCCAGCCCCTGTTACTGAACTATGTGTGGAGTTCAAACAGCCTTATTTTGCTGGAATTACTCGAGAGATCCTACATTCAGAAATTGTGTAGAACCTTTATACACCTATATCTGTGTCCACATTTTTGGAAAGGAAGCCCTTCTACCATCAGAGTTAAAGGGGCATAATGGAATACAGGTTTAAAGTCTGCAAAACAAATACAAAATTGGGGCCGACTGCCTTAAAGTGAGAAAGGAAGGGTCTGAATTTTCTTTCACTAATAGGTTATTGACCTGGAGAGCAAAAACTTAAACATATAAAAGAAAAATAATTAAGATTGAAAAATAATTAGATTGAACCACTACCAAAAAGACAGAATTTTGATGTTCAGAATCTGCCTTCCAGCTTCCTGAAGAGTGTGTCCTTCCAGCCAGGTAACTGGTGTGGGGGGTGAAGGAAGGTTTTGTGCTCCTCATGATGGCTTGCTTCCAGCTCCCAGTGTACCCAGAGCCAGGAGGGGACAGACAGGACATCACCTCCAGGGATGACGACAGAAATAGACATTTGCCTGTAGGGCTTTGCTCTGATTGTCAGGAAAACATCTTTGAGCAATAAAGCCTAGATTACACAAAAGCATAAAAGCAAACCTTTTTTTTTTTTGTCAGCAGTTACTTCCATTTCAGCAGGTAGTGCCTGCTTCTCACAGAGGCTTCTGCCTAGATGAGGCTCTGTCCTGTCATGACTGCAGCAGACAAAGGGAGTCTCAAAGCAGAAATTAGCACGTGTTGGTTTTAAAGCTCCTACCCAAAGCCACGTGGGCAGCCAGAAGGTATGCAAGGCTTTGTTCCTCTCCTGTGTGCCCAGGAGCCTGGGCACTGCAGCCGTGGCTGAGTGGCCATCACAATGCCACGTGGCACTGCAGCCAGGCCAGCAACAGGGGGATGAATTCCATGGGAGAGCTGATCCATCCCAGCCTATTCCCAGCATGCTATGCTTCCTGTGCTTCACTGCTGAACGTCCCTCAGAGGCTGCAGACTGCTGTTGTAAGCAGGTGAACACAGACAAGGGACTCTGGGGTAAGCTGCTCTCTCTTCCCTTAGTTCAGAGCCTTCTTCCCCATCAAGCCCTGATGTCTCTCTGTCTATTCCTCAAAAGCCAGGAGAGAGTAAATTTTGATTCTCTCAGGGATAGACACAGAATGAGAACATGCACAGTTCAGAGGAGAGAAGAAAAAAAGTTTTTCCAGCTCACATAAAATTTGACTTTTTAGTTAAACACAAGTTCTCCACAGTTATTATTGTCTAGTTTTTCAGCTGGCTCAGCTATTGCCTATAAACACAACTGCTTCCAAAGGATGCTCAGCCTCCAGAACAGTCAATTTAACAAAATGCCTGAGCTCTGCAAAGGCATGATCAGAAAAGCAGCAGCATTTTACAGAACCTAAGACAGGAAACAGAGCAGCAACACAGTGCCAAAAGACTTCCCAGATAGACAGCAAGACACTGAGAACAGCTCCATTCACTGAAAGACGGCAGTCTGATCTATATTACACCATGTGAAGAACAGGACAGCAGGCAAGAGCTCCTCAGATAACACTGAGTAAGCTCCAAGGTCTCTCTTTGGGGTACAACCCAAGAGGTAAAAAGTCATCAATCTCCATGTATTAAAGGCACAAAGGACAGGAATCCCTTCTGCTCTTGCTAAGGCTTCTACTTCTGTCAGTGCTGTTTGATGGCTGTGACACCAGGCTAGAACAAGGAGGAAGGAACTAACAAATCCATCAACATTCATCGAAGATGAGCTCAGGTGTCTTCTAGTGAAGGGGCTCTGGTTGATTCACACCAAAGGGTGATGTTCTGCTGCAAGGAAAAAATAACTATTTCTCTCTTCTCTACTACTGCATGTCACCAGGATCTTTTTCAAGGTCATTTGAGACATGAAGCCATGCACATTTATTTTTTTTTTTCCCTCTTCTTTAGCTGTATAACAATATTGGACAGCTCAGTGATCTGACCAATATATTTCAGATGTTCCCTGTACTGGTTTCTTGCCAGTGAAGTTAAATCACCTGAGTCATGTCAGCGGGCACTATATAATGATGCTGTATTGCTTTACAGCTGGAGCAGACAGACAAGGATGATACAATGCCTTCAGGAATCTTGACATGATTGATATGTGCTCATATTCCCAAGTGTAACAGTGCAAAATAAAGCTACAAGGAGGTAAGCTCTGATCAGGGTGTACAGTAAGCCCAATAGTGGAGCTGGTTGCATCCCTGCTTTGTGAAGGCAGGAAAGATGTGGGCACACTGCTGTCTAGCTAGGGCAAACAAATCCTGCAAATGCTGCCATTAAATAAAAGAAAAATAAAACAAAACAACCCAAACAAAACCACAACTAAACAGTCTGTCAAAGTACTATCAAGAGAAAAGAAATATTGAGGCAATGTCAGTCTGGTTGCCACCAGGCATGGCTTGATGTTTGTGGAGAGTGACATTGTGAAATGCTTCTGAGAAATCTCCCTTTGGCATGGGGTAAGAATTTTCACATTCACCCTAGAACCACTTTCTGAGCTATTTGCACTCACTGCCACAAGAGTTTCTGTCAAGAGGACAGCTGGGAGCTCTGGCAGGAAAACGTTTCTTAGGGTGCCATTCTCTAAGGAGCACATGGTACAATCAAGCCAACTTTGCTGGCTTGTTTCAGCCATAATGCAAATGGTACCCAGCTTGAAACACAGACATACTCTGGATGGAAAACAGAATTTTGATGAGACCAAAGGGGAGTCAAAACCAGTGAATATCAACAAAATCACATGCTCCTTTTGTCCTGCACTGCAAGGATGGGTTACTGATTCAGGAAGCTTTCTCCACCTTGTAGCAAAAAGGGAGATAGAAATATTTTGGTGAGGGGGGAAGGAGAAGCCTTGGCTGGTTGCTTTTTGTTTTAAAATAATAAAATAGCTTTTAAGATAAAAATCTTGGAAACAAGATGAAAGGCACATTTCCAGAAACATTGACCTTTTAGAGACAAATAATCTACTGCTTGGTTTGCATAGATCCTAATACATGGTAATTTTTCACTAATGCCTATAATGTGGAACAAGGTTATTAATAACACTAAGTAGCCAAGGTAACTACTGGATAGGACTTGATAAGATGAACTGCTCAACCCCATCACATTGTTGAAAAGTTAGCTGTGCTTTGATTTCTTAAACTTATAGGTAGCTCAGAAATACAGGCTTTTAGGTATCCTAAGTTTAAAGCATTGTAGCCCAGGTGATGTACTTAGATGTTAAACACCTGTTTAAATGTTTCTGCACCACTGGGTCATGCTGAATTGTTACCTGACTGCACATTTTATTCTCCAAGTGGCAAGACTTGCCATGCCTTTGGATGCAGAGTTGGGCTTGCAGACCAAATTGCCTGTCTTCTGCAAAACTACTCTGCAGGAGTGGGAGGAGTGTGGCTGGGCACGTTAGACAAAGCATTGCATTTTAATACTCTCTCCTTTGCAGTTCTTTTTCCTTAAGCAACAAAATCATCTACAAAACATGTTTTTTCTTCATTAAGACAATGATTTTGGCCCTGCTGCCCTCCCTGATTAATTTATCTATTGAAAGTCACTCTGCTAATGCTAATCACATACCACTTTGTGGACAATCCAGCTGATCTGATTTCTGCTCAGGTAATGCACTTGGATTGCAAAATCCCTGGATTTCCAGTGTCTAGCACCAAATTCAATGCTACCTGCAAGTTATTCATTAACCAGAGTGCTTCATCAACACCGGGTATTAGTTAACTTCTTACTTATTGTCCTAGCACAAGAGCATCAAGTGATTGCTCTTCTGTCATCCCAAATCCTGGCTGCACAATTCACATGCCTGCTGCATACACAGAATGGATTTTAAAAGGTAAAAGCAATAGGGTGTATTTGCAGCTCTGTAACAGTTGGAATTAAAAGCATAAATCCTATCACCGTGTACAGGAGCTGTGTAACTTAGTCCCTGTTAAGTATGTGGAAAATCTGAACTAATCAGACCATCAGTGAGAGGTACAATTTGCAGGGGGGCCACTCAGTATAAAACATGTCAGGACTTTTCAGATTCATTCTGTCTTCTCTGCCTTTTAGACTTTTTGCCTCACTTTGACCCTATTCAGCTATTTAAAGGATGTTAAGTGCTTTGTTCATTGCAATTTGCAGTCCATAGTTCCTATCCTTTCTTTCATCTTTGAATAGAAAAAGACAAAAGGGGGGAAAAAAGCCTCTCTGTGCCCTGTACAATCGTGTGGCTGATGCTGACGCTTGTTACAGAGGTGTCTCACCTGGGATGTTTTACTTGTTCCCCTTCAACTGATGTTATTAAAGGTCTTTGGAGATACTTTGTTTCATCCTTCTCTTCTAGTTTAGCAAGGGTGATGACATACCAACTGAAATGTCTGGAGGCTTGTTAGCAAAAACCCTGTCACTGGGAGGGATCAAAGTGGTTTTGTGCTGAGTCCCTAGAGCACTGATCCTGGCAATACAGCTGGACTCAGATGCAGTCTCCACATGCTCTTACATGACAAGCAGCTGGATCCTCAAGCCAACAGACAACCAGTTGCTTTATCAGGTTGGATACTGTTTCCAAAACCAAGGGATGAAATGAGCACCATTGCAGAAACCCTCAATTTATTTGGGAAAAAAGAAATATTTCTTTCATCTCACTGAGAAGAAGAAACTGGTTCTTTTCTACTGAAAAAAAAACTCCAAACCAAACCAGAATGAGGATCTGAGTGAACTCATCACTGTACATCACATTTTTGAACAACAGGGGAGTTGGGAACAATTCTCCCCAGCGAGGCCAGCCCTCTGTGTTGATAAGTAATGGTTTTAAGCTGAAAATAAGCCTGAGCCTGACTCTCCAATGTATATGTAATCATTGCAGTCTCGCTGGAGGACGATCCACAAACGCAAGCTGGCTGTACATCAGTAATCAAATAATTGACTGGCTGACAACTGAGACCAGCATTTGGCTTGATGCCCCTGACTGGACGGGAAATGGCATTTCCTGCATCTTGATAAAGCAGATGTCACTTGGTCCCTCCAGCAAAATACATGGCACTAGGGGCATCTTCAGTGAAGGTTGCTTCCCACACATGTGATATTGGTCAGTTAAAAAATAATCCCCTCCTCTTGTGGTTTTATTAGGCTTTTAACAGGATAAACGTTTAGGGGAAAAATTAATACATCAGATATAACTACATAGCTGACTACATCTGTTGCAGTGCTACTTTCCCTAGCTGGTGTTCCTGCTCTCATTTAGGTTGTGCCCTTCCCTGAGGACACACTCCCTCTTGCACAGAAATGCAGCAGTCTCTCCAGAGAACAGGCACACAGCAGGAGCTCACAAGTTCAGAGAGACTTGTGAGTTCACTACATCTTTAGTACTCTGTGGTCCCGAGCAAGTTGTTTTGCTGTCTGACTCGGTTCCCATTAATTTAACCTACAAGGTTTCTTTCTTTCTGTGACACAAATAGTAACTGTTACTGCAGTTAGTAAATAGCATGTGGTTGATGTTTTCCAGTTCAACCTTGTATTTGTGAATAATATGCACCTTTCACTGGCAGTTTACGGCATAGACACAGATTTAACTTAAATCCCCGAGCTGTCGTGCACATTGTTTACATCGTTGCCCAGCACTTCAGAAGGTCACATGGAAGGTGGAGTTGGCTTCTCTGGGGGTAGACAGAAACATGGAGGAAGTAATATGTAATATGTGCAAGCACCAGACTCCTCTGTTCCTATGATTACTTTCCAGTTGGTATAATTCCCTGGATCACCTCACCTCAGAATCACACAAACAACAAGGAGGGAAAGGAAGATGAAGAAGGGACAGGGGGTCAACTGCAATCCCAGCTGGCAGCTGCCTCTGTGACCATGATATAAGGCTCCCAGTAGACCTCTATTTATAGCCTTTCCCAGAGGGAAGGGGAGGTAGTTTAGTTCTGACCCTCAGAGAGATAAACAGCACTGCCATCTTGCCAGAGCTCAGCGCTGACAGTCTGTTTTGCCAAGAAGCATTTGGGACAGCAAAGTAGATGCTCTCTTGATTAAATATGAAGGATTTGCATTACCAGATTACTCCACTAATCCACTGGCTCCACGTTCTGTCCCTGACAGCAGCCAGCACAGGTTCTACAGGGACTAGAGTGAAGTTCTCGTTATAGACAATTTTACAGCTAATAAAATTCTAAAAGCCTGTATGAGGACAAATCCCTGCAGTTTGCACATTAGGCATTTGCACGAGTTAAAGCTGAGAGCTGACCACAGGATTTGGCCTGGCAGAAAATGTCAAGTCCCTGTTACCCTCAGAGCTTATGCTACTAATAAACAATGAAAATACAGAAGCATAACTAGAATTATCTGCACAG
Source organism: Ceyx cyanopectus (assembly GCA_013401355.1). Lineage (NCBI taxonomy): Eukaryota > Metazoa > Chordata > Aves > Coraciiformes > Alcedinidae > Ceyx > Ceyx cyanopectus. Next base: position 110,270 of record VYZU01080204.1, read on the forward strand.
TAAGAAAGGACTGTCCTTAAGAACATAGCTTTTAGATTTACATTTAGAGGGAAGAAGGGTGCATCTTCCCAGAGCTGCCTTTTGCTTCCCACCTGAGCGTGAGTGTCTGAAATCACCTCTCCAGTTGCAAAACGTAACCCCTGTGTAATTCATCAGGCTGCTTATGGTGCTTGGTATGCTGCAAGGATGGCCAAGCTGAACTTAAGGAGGCAAAAATCAATTCATAAACAACGTTTACATTTGATAACTGTCCAAACGTTTGCTGCTTGGGTGAAGATACTTGTACTTGCATGAATTTCTGAAATCTATGGCCAGGGTGAAAACAGGTATCATTCAATAACTCATCTCTCAACAGTAGCAGTAAATATACTGGCTGATGGTGGCTTGGATTATTTTTTGCATTGCTTCCTCCACTTATTCTTCATCACCACCTTTTTCTGTTACTTTCCCCACCTCTGTGGAATTAGTTTTAATTTGCAAAATCCTTGAAGAACAGTCATGTTCTACAAACATACCACAGCCTGTTGTCATGCTCAAAGGTGTTATAAGCATTAACACAGACAAGCAGCAGCAAACACTGTGAAGGTCTGTTTGGAAGGTGGAGGCAAGGTCTAGGGTGCTTTTCATTCTGGGCCAGTGGGAGCAATCAGCATTTCTAGGCATGTCTTTGGGCTAGACAATTGTTTAGGCATAGTCTGTAATCAAGGACTGTATTTAGCTCACTTCTGCAGGGCCAGAAGCAACATGAAATGCTCAGAATATTTAATGAAGCCACGATTCCTTAGTAGGTGGGGTTGATCCAAGTCAGCTGTGCCCCAGCCCATCACTGCATCCAGCAGCTCTGCTTCCAACTGTGTTCCTGCTCCCTCCCTTGCACAGGATTGATACTCACACAGCTGCATGAAGAGCTTGTTTGGGGAGCTGAAACTAATGGCAGAAAACTAAAAAGAGAAACTTCAGGAGCATACAATCAGTTCAGATCTCATGCCATGACCTTACAGGCAGTGGCAAAAAAGGGAAGGGTGGGAACAAAAAATTGGGGTCATAAGGGATGGAGTCAGAGCAGCTCTGTTTTAGTGGAGCTTATGCTGCATAGTATTACATTCTCACTGCCTTCAGGAGCTTACACTGCCTTCAGGGGGGCAAAGAGACTTCAGCATATACCAGAATCCCCACACCTCACCACATTAGAGTCCCTCATGCCTCCAAATGTGCACCCTTGAGGGAAAAGTCTGACTTGGACTGCAGACCTAGGTGTTGTGAAGGGCTGTGTGGTGGTTGGTGCCCCCAGTCCTGGAGGAGAGTTGTAAAGCAGGATACAGAAAGATATCTGGACTGGTTTTGCCTGTGCACTCCTAGTCCTGGAGTTCTCCTTACTTGCATATAGCTACCACCATGGGGATACTTAATTACTTTATAAATTCTCTTCTTTACATTTACTGACCTATCTATTAGGCAATTTGCATCCCATGGTCTGCAAAGCCTGGCAGTCTGTATCACTTAATGATAGTCCACAAGGCCCTTGTGGCTGTAGGGTTCAAGTCAGCAAAAACTTGTCTTGCCACCAAGCAATTATGAGAGCAGCAGATCTGACCACTTGGCTTCTCACTCCCATCCCCATGTCGTTTCTTCTTTTGCATGAGGTGCAAGAAAGGAGGTGATGTAGGGGCAGGGCCAAGTGGCTGAGCATGGCACAGCTTTATCTGGCTGTGGTCCTGATCTTACACTGTCTGAAAGCAAACATAAAACAATAGCCTAAGAAATTAGGCATACTGCTTAGTCTTAAATTTGCTCTGTGAGGATCTCCTGCTCCTCCAAAAACATTATCTAAGGGTTCACAGAATGGAGGAGGCTGTAACATCGAGACATTACACTGTCCTGTGTGTCTCAGAGCTGCTTCAAAGGGGAGGAGAACAACTGCCACCTGACACAATGCAATCAGACCTCTAGCTTCTCCTCCATGCCTTTGGGATTTAAAGTCTTTTTCTTTTTTTTAACCTTCAGTCCTCCTGCAAACCTAATCTACCTCTTATCCCACACAAGCATGTAAAGGTTAAGCTTGAGTGACACAAAGTTCATAGAGAGGCAAGCATCTGTTATTACTTTTAAGCACCAGAAGTCAACTTGCTTCTCTACTCTCCTCATGTTAACGTTTCACTTTTGTTTAACACAAAAGAGTTCTGCAAGGCAACACATGGTGGGAGCAAGGAGTATATCCTGAAGCAGGTGTGTTCACTGCTTGCCTCTGGGACAGAGTGTGAGGTACAAGCAAAATAGGGTATCTTTTCATGCACTGACCCAATTTGCAGTGGTACAAGTGACTACATGGGAAACAAAATAATTGGGAAGTTGGGGGTAGTAGAAATACAGAGCCATGTCCCTTAACTCCTCTGTAACCTGCAGGCTGATGACCAGCATTTGCACACTGCGGTGTTCCTGCCTGGAGACTGCCTAAAGCCTGGATTAAACAATCACAGACTGGGCTGCTGACTCCCCTGCATTCCTGTGCAGCCTGGCGCCCTGTTGGCACTTCTGTTTAATAATCAAAGCCCTTTCCTTTCCTCTTTGTCTTCTGCTACATGCAAAAAAAAAAAAATGCCTATACTAAAAGAACATTGTGGGTGCAAAGTCAACTGTTCAGAGGTTATGAAATGGCAGGTTTAAGATTTTCTGTCCCCAACTTTCATTACAATACAGCCTTTAATTACAAGGCCACATGCTTGCTTTTGTGATGAACCCCTGCGCCGTGCTCAGGGCAATGGTTGGTGCCAATGCACAGCTGGGCAATATATTGTTTCATTTCCTTCACCTACCATCTAGTTCCAGGCTCTGCTTAGCTGTACACTAACCAAATCCCTTCCCTCTGTGTAAAATAATTTATCTCTTCATGGACTCTCCTGTGGTGCTCCTCAATATGCCACTTGAATGCTTCAGAAGCAGGAGTTAATTTATCTTTAAATTGGAGAGGAGTTTATACTCCCTCCATGTTAAAGAGGGGAAGCTGGTGAAGCGAGGCTGCTCTCAAAAAGCACAGCAAGCCACCAACACCTGCCCTCACACCCTGTTTCCAGGACAGCACACCTGCCTCAGGCTCTGCATGCAGGATTGGGTGCCTACCCCCAGAAACGGGGCTGTGAGAAGGGGGTGGGCGCCTTCACTGCCTCCCTCCAACACAGGCTGCAACACAGCACAGGCAGCCGCTGCCATCATGAGCTCCTGCATTTCCATTGACCAGGGAGATGGAATAAAAATAGGTATTTCACAAGAGTCACACAAATAGGTCCCAGATTTTTAGAGGACTTCAGTGCTGTCATAATACAACCACCCTTGGTCTTATGTGCAACTATAACTGCTCAGCATTTTGGCATGAGGTTGTAAAATCTGGAAGATCTCCAGTCAGGGAACTAAGGAGCATAGTCAAAAGCCTGTGCTGCTAGATTTTGTCTGCTGCTAGATTTAGCTCAGCATTTTTTCCAGGCAGAGGAGTATCCACACATAGAATACAGGATCTTTAGAGTGGGCCAGACACTTCTAAGTGACTTGGAACCTACAGCACAGCCAGTAAGAGCAGTAGGTGAGGGATCTTCCCCTGTGTGTCCTGATAGCCATGAGCACTCCTCCTTGCCCTCCCAGGGCTCATTCCTCTCAGTGCTATCCCCTCCAACCAAGACTGGCTCTGACTCTTCCTCATGCTGTCTTTTTGTGTTTTGTCTGTAACAGAAATAAAAAACATCTTAGTTACTCAGAGTGGATCTTTTTATGCATTTCACACACCTTTCATTAGTGTACCTATCTCAAAATGTTTGTTTAATTCACCCCAAGAAATTGGAAGAGCCTTCTTCCCTTTTAGATTTTTCAATATCCTTCATTCTTTGGTTTGTCTGTCTGTATCTCCTCCCTGAAATGCTGACCAGACACTGCTTTGACATCACCAGACATTACCAGACTTTGTCACATTCAGTTTCTGGGATCAGTGTTCTTCCAGCACTGGTCTTTTTTATTTTACCCTCAGATCTCAGAGCAGTCTCTCATAGCCTCACTGACTCCTTCATATCATCTGAATTTTTCATTTAGAGTGAAATTATCTTCAGTGATTCTCTAATTATTGTTTCATTTCTAATCTAATCTGCTTTCACCTTCTGAGGCAGCAGTCCAGGTGCTGTATTTGCCACCCACAAGATTCACTCCCTGGGTGGCTGTGTTTATTGGAACATTTTGCCTCGCCAGCCATCATCTCTTCCTTGCCACAGAGATGTCAGGGAGGACTCCTTGCACTAAATGGCAGCCACCTTTCCTTTACAAACCTCTCAGATCTCAGGGACTCCTGTACAGCCAGGAGGTATTGCTGTACTTAAAGCCATCACCTCTTCAACAGCACCTTGGCAACCTTGGCAAAACTGGGCAGGTGTTTTGCCAAGCAGGCAGCAGCTGGGCACACAGCCCCACAGGTGGCAGCCAGGCTCTGCTCATGGCCAGCACTGGGACAGGAGGGCTACGGTTTGCTGCTAAGAGCATGAGCAGGGAGGAGAAGAGAGAGAGGAGGCAACCTCAGCAGGGAAAGGAAGGATTTAAGGGCAAGAGGCGATTTTGGAAGGAAATAAAAAATAAAGCCCACTCTTAATTTCTAGACAGTGCCATTCCCATCCTCCTCCGCTTATCAGCTAGCACAGCAACTAATAATGTCATCACATCACTCAGAGGGGGGAAAGGATGGAAAGCTAGAAAGGGAACAGCTTGAATCCTGAGAAAAAGTCTCTGCTTATAACCTGGCTCTTCTCTCACATCCCTGCTGGCTGCTGCTAGAGCTTTAAGACAGTAATAACCTTCCCCACATCTGTTTATGTGGAAACTGTCTAATCCAGTCACTTCATCACAAGGAACAGGCTGTGGCACCCCCACTTACTCCAGCATGAACCTTTTGCTTTACTCCTTCACATGGCAGCAAAAGGATCTCAAACTATTCACTTAGTCCTCAATTCTCTACCCATGTCTCAGAAGTCACATTTCAGTGTATCACATACTAAACATGGGATGACATCTAATTTTCAGCACAGGTTATATACTATTCCAGAGCAGTGATCTATAGGTCTAACTCTGATATATGCTAGATACTTCTTCAGCATGTAACCATACATTTAGAGAAATACTTTTGACTTGCCATCCGGATATTTAAAATGAATTAAAACAGCCTCAATTTTCACATTGGTTCCCAAATCTCCTTGCAAATTTGCAGCTTCAGTTTTCTTTAGACACTTTTTTTTTTCCTTCCCTTCTCACACGTATCACCTTTCTTGGAGCACAAAAGATGCAACATAACAAATTAAAACTGCTATTCAGGAAGAAGCTGTGTGAGTGATCATTCTCACACACAGCTGGCACTGGCTGACCTCCCTTTTGATGGGATACAATATTGTGTGGGGCTCACCTCACCGTCTCTGGTGTATTTGAAACCTTCAGAGTCCACACAGAAACCAAATCTCAACTTAGCTTGAAAAATATTAAGCTCACTCCAGGGGTGCAGTCTGTCTATAGCTGCACGTCTCAGTGCACATGGCCTCCCCTCCTCCCTCCAAGACTAACTTTTCTGGCCTCAGACTCCCAAGATGTGTTGATTTACACAGAGGTGTCTGAGGAACTTGTGACAGTCAGCTCTTGAAACGTATTTTTTTCTGCTCCTGAGTGGCTGCACTAATGTTTTGAGCCCTTACAAAGAGCACCAGAGCAGCTGTACTTGGGTCACATCAAAGGTCCGGCAAGTCCAGTACCTCATCTTTGACAGGATGCAATAGCAGATGCTCATTAGAAGCTGCTATCAGTTTCCATTAATATGCCAGGCTGCACAAATCACAGCTGAAGCCTCTGACTCATCATCTCCCTTGGAGTTAGCTGCCCTCCTTCCAGCCTCACTCCTGCTTCTGGGAGAGGATGTGGTGGGGAGAAGGTAATCGCTTTAGCTGCAGCTCTGAGTAAGGAAAAGTGAGCCAGAGACTACAGACTCTTCCACGGGGTTGAAGTGACCTCTTCCTTTTCAGGCAGAGACTGTGCCAAGCCTCCAAAGTGATTCAGCTATCTGCCCAGCCTCATTCTCCTAGCCCTGACCCCCAGGTGAAAGCATTCATTCCTTAGCTTTTATGGATTGTAGTCACCTAGCAAATGTGTCTGAATATGTAAAAGAAATGCTAGAATTAAGAAATGAGGTTTTTAACTTTGTAAGTCTGAGCATGTAGGCATTACTTGCAGTAATAAAAGTTGGAAAACCTTACATCATGGTGTTATTTAAGTGGGAAGGCATTCCTTAAATGTATCTCCCTGACAGCTTTATCCATTTGAAGGGCTATTGAATCCCATAGAAATCCTCTTGGGTTGTCACAGGTGGGAAAGGCCATGGAAGTGCAGCATCCTGGAAAATCAGGCATTTTTGTTTGGAAATGCAGGTGTACAGATAAAGTTGGGACCAATGTTGCTTTGTATTAGATAACCTGGTAAATTTGCTTTGTTTAATGAGCTTGTATGTGTTCAAACTATTTACAGACAACTATTGCCTGTTGAAGTGTTGGGAAGTATGGAGGCAAGTAATAAGATTTAGTCCTTTCAGAAGGAAGGATACGTAGGAAGAGACAATGGACAAAATTTTACCTTCATAATACTGGTATGGCTTGGTTACTAGCAGATGGCAGGAGAGGTTAATATTTTGATTTTAATCTCATTAACTTTATGGGCAAGTAAAGTTTTTTTTAGCCTAGGCCTGAAATCATTCAAAGTTCAGCTAGTTTTGTTCCCCTGGACTCTGGAAGAGTCCAGTGCAAGACAGAAAAATGAAGTTTCAGTTAAAATGATATTTTCACAGGGAACACAGCCTCCTGCAATTATGCTTTTCATTGTCAAAGTACTGAATGCTTGGACAGCACCAAATCCCTCTCAATTTCTGTCTGAGAAGTATTCTTTCCCCTTCTCTCCACTTCTATACAGAAAAGCCCTGTATTTTTCCCCACATGGAACCTAGTTTCCTAACCAAGCCCACTAACCAAGAAAAAATGTTTACTGCTTTTACATGTATGTCAGTAACTATGAAAAATAATGAAGATAGGGGCTGTGAGACTTCTGGACTTCTGTGTGCTCAGTTTTTTTCAAAACCATTACCTTCCATGGTTACAGCATTTTCCTCCTTCTACTCCTTATGCTTTTCTATTTTTTTTCCTTTTTGCTACAGTGTAAACAGAAAAAAAACAACCTAGTACTTGAAGGCAAAATTCATAACAACGGGTTGGAACTACTGCCAGCTCTTAAAAACCATTGTTTAATTGAAAAGTTCTAAAGTAAAAGCAAGTACATGAATTGTTGAAATTGCTTGCATGAAACATTTATAGTGAAAAACTCCTTTCCATGAAGATAGATGGAAGGACATCTTTTATGCAAAAAATAAAACCATTTCTTTGCCTGCCAAGCTGGCATCTTGTAAGTTGTGACTCTGGAGAACAAACTGGAGCAGAGAGCTGCAGAGAAATGCAAACCCGAGTAGCCAAAGCATTTCTGCATCCGCATGAGTGACCTGAGGAGGGGCTGGGGAGCCAGAGGTGGCACTGAGATGTAATGAATTAACCTGCCTCCTCCCCTGTGAAGAAGTGTAAATAAAAATCAAAGGGATCTTTATCCCACTGACAATATGGTATGCAAGGTCACATGGCCTAATATTTTAAGAGGATTAGAGCTAAATCTCTGCAAACTTTGAAATGGCCCAACCAAGCCTGTGAGCTTTTCAATTTAAATGGGTGCACAGCATGATTTCTAGGATCAGTTGGAATTTGGCAGGATGAGATGTAGTGAAATGGACTCTGAAACAATTCAGTCGGGCAGTGATTGGTTTTACAGGGTGTCTGTTAATTTGGAGCTGTGCAGGAGGTGGAAAAAAAAGTGGATCACCAAAAGAGCTCGACATTTAATATTAAATAAAAGTTTGTGTGAAAATAAAATAATTATTGGTATCTATCATCCACCAAATTAGGAACACCATTTCTGTAGCTTTGCTTTATTTCTAGGAGAACTGCGAACACCAGGGTCTAACTGGTGCATCACAACCCACTTAAGCAGCCCTCTCATCACTCTCAGAACATGTAGTTCTCTGGAAACATGCTAAGCATAGAGGAGAAAGCCCCGCTCTGGTCAAAGAAGAACAGCCTTTTACCAAAACATCTCTATCTGAACCTCAGATGCTATCACATGCAAGATGCATGCGGAGTAAATCTATTCACCAGATGGGGAAAATTGCTAATTGTCCAGCAGAATTTAGTCACCAGCTGGCAGGCAGCTACCATCACGCAAACGAGAAGCAAACCCAGTAACCAGACATAAAAATAGCTTAACAACAGGCATTTGACCTGAACCATCAATTGTCATTAGGGCCACAGCTGATAACATAAAAAATAATTTAAATATAATGCATCTGCTCTGAAAGCAAAGTGTGTGAATTGATGTACTTGTGTTTTAGGAGCAGTGCAAACTGTTTCCACGCTGCAAGCAGTGGTAGCAAAGCAGCTGGGGAGATGCATTCCCCCTAATGCTGATGGCTGCCCTTTGGTGCTCAGACTTGATCCTCCACATATGGGAAGATGTGAACATATGTGAACATCTGCTTTCCAGAGCAGGGCCCCAGTAAGTACTTTTCAGATATGTGCCAGCATAGAACCTGCAGTTACCCAGGAACTGGAACTGCTGCTGATCCGCCAGAAAACTGGGAAAGATTCCACAATTTTGGAATGAGTGCAGAGCCATTCTAGATCTTAAGAACATTTTTCTGTAAAAGATGAGACCAACTCAAATTATTTATGGAAAAGAAGCAGCTGATGATTTCTGGTTAGATCTGTACCTTTTATCCTTTCATGTGGAAGTGCTAAGGCAGAGATGCAGTTTTTCCTTCCCTTTGCCACAGCCAATGCTTTTTTTACAGCTCAGTGATGCCCACTTTCTCCCAGCCTTCCTTTTGCTTCTATGAAATGAATTCATGAGTTAACCAAAAGGTTCTTGGGTGAAATGGAAAACTGCAGGAGAGACAGATACAGGGATAAACAAGGTCTTTTTAACCAACCACAAAACCTACTCAGAAGTCAATGTGCAGCATGGGTGGACTGAGGCTCTCTGAATAACCGTTAAGACAACAACAAAAAAGTGCTGCTTCAAAAGTTTTTTTTTCCTTTCCAATATTCTTCATTTCCAATGTGTTCCCAGAGTCTTCCCTGAGAAAACATATAGGAGACAGCAGGAGTGGGAGACTGTAAGAAGAGCTCAGCATCTCCAGCTGCAGTTTTTAGACCAGACTCTCCCCTGTACCCCTTTGTGCACCACAGAGGTCAAAACAGAAATGTTGGGAGGGGTTAAATTAAAAAAATCCCAACAACCCTCCTCAAAACACTCCGGAAAATGGCATTTTTAGAAGCCAAGTAAGGAACATTCTACATAATAACCCAGTTTTAAGCACCTATCTGAAGATCTTAATTAGCCCATTCTGCTGTTAATTTCACATATCCCCTCTTTGCCTTCAGTATCTTTATAGAACAATTTGCAGGCAACTGCATCTATGTTTAAACCCCTATCCATCTAGGCAGGATATGATTATGATTATTTATGATTAGTCCTCCAAGCATTACAACTTGATCAGCATTAAGAACACTGAGAAATTACCCCCCTGCACTCCTGTCCCTAAGTAACCCTCTGAATCCCACTAAATAATAAACATTTTTTCCCAAGAAATCTTTTCTGGGTTATTTTTCCTTTTCTAATACACTCTTAGTTGTACAGAACATTTTTTACTTGAAATAAAATTATGATCCTTTTATTCTTTCATATTCTTGGGACAAAATGTTAGCCTGCAATTTGAGGCTGGTATTTTCCTCTGTTCCTGGTGACCTTGCAGGACTATGGACAAGACTCCCCAGCACTCCCCAGTTCAGCATCCTGAGAAGCCTGGGCATTTCTGGTGTCAATCCCTCTTAGCCACCTGTGACATCCAGCCTCTGACCTCTGTCAGCTCCTCACACAGTTATCTGTCACACCCTGCAGTTTCTTCTCATGTCCCATCCTTTTCCTCCAAACACCCTGCTCGTTTGGCCTGGCAGCAGGGCAGGGTCCAGATATTTGCCAGAGGTGCAGATATTTGCCTGCAGCATTCCAACCTGGTAGTCTGTGATTCCGTGGTTCTACGATTCTGTGATCTTGACCATCCCTGCAGAGAGATGTGGCTGAAGTTTAGCTGCTTGGTGAGTTGGGTATGAAATGAAGTTTTGTGTTGCAGGGAAGCTGACTGAACAAGCACTGAAAATTCAGTCCCTGGTTTTCTCTACCTTCCTGCAATCTCCTGCTTGCATCAGCTCTGGTTGTTCATCTGGCCCCAGAGCAGTCTGTCCCAAGAGGGAAAATCACAGCAGGAAGCTGTTCAGCAGCATGGACAGCAGCTCACTAATACGAGCTTACATTAGGCTGCAGGCTCCATTTATTTTTGACTCCAATCGCAGTCAGATGCCTCTTCAAAGTAAATGCAGCCTGGAAGAGTCAGACTTGTGCACCCACACGAGCAGCTGTGTGAAGCCAGTGGAGAAGCCAACTGTCCTGGATGTGATTCTGTGATTCTGTGATTCTGTGATTCTGGTGGAAGACCTCTCACCAAACAGGACATGGGGGTGGTGCTCCCATAAAGCTCAGTCCTTCATGCATGGTCGTTGCTGATGATAGATTACTTCTTTTTGTGGAAAGCAGATGTGATGTCATGTTTCCCAGCTTATTTTTGCTTTTCCAAAAGCAAGGACAGAAGTTCTATTTTTCTAAAAAAAACCCTTGTCTTCCTTCCAGATTTCTCTGGATAGTTATCTCAAAAATGAAAGCACTGGGGGAGGAAAACCAGTCATTTTTTAAAGGGTCCTGAGATATATATTTAACTTAGAACTATAAATATTGTGGTTGGACAGCACAACAAAATAACATCTGAAAGAAGGTAAGATATTTTCAACACTGAAGAGACAGAACACTTTATACTAAAATTACAACAGATTGACTTTGCTGCCATTGCCTCCTTTTATTTATAAGCATTTGACGCCCTTGTCTCTGTCCAGACAGTATCTTTATAGAGCAGAAAATATTTTCCTTTGTGAATTTACAAGATATCAACATAATCCCACCTAACAAAATTCAAGGGGAGGAAAATAAAGGCTTCAAAATTAGCTTCTCTGGGGTTAGAAGTGCATTATGGGTAGCAATTAGAAAATGCCTGTGCTAACCATCAACCAAGCCAGCAGATTTAGCACATCACAGAAATTAATGAGTCTGCATGTAAAAGATGATAGAAAAGATTCTTTCTTCAAAACTATCTTCTTGCTTGCAGCACATCGAATGCAATTTTACTTCTCGAGGCAACAGAAACAATTCTCACTGAAATGTAGAGAGAGGTAAATGCAGAAGCCATGGTGCCTAGCTCAGAGAAAGCAGTATGAGTTTGCCTTAAGAGTCATGAGTGAAGAGCTGATCTGAATAGAAATATTTAAGTATATTTAAGAATTAAGATTTGACAAAGAAGAATCTTCCTTTGCTTTCTTATTCCATTACTCCAGTATCAGTGCCGTCATGCTCAGATAATAGCTCTGTCATGAAAGGACATGTTTCTAGGGGTCTTTATCCACAAGGACTCACTTTCTTTCCCACTTTTTTTTTCTTTTCTTTTCTCTGGGCTTTTTCTCTCTGTCCCTTGTCTTGCCCCAACTGATTGGCTTCACCCTTCCCTCAGCCCACTCTACATTCACACCTTTCCCCATTTCCTACAGCCTGCACAACTGTGCCCTGTGCTTCAATCACCCAAATACTTCATACACACAGCAGTCATCTTTCAGAAAGCCAGGAATCAAACACAATAATCTGAAAAAGAATGATCAGAAGAGGACTGTATGTTCATCCAGAATAGGACTCAGCAGCATAATGTACCATTTAAACAAGGACAGGTGAAGAGTTATGTGCAACAAATATTTTGTCATGGGGACTGGAGGTCTCCCTCATTAAAAGTCCTACTACTCATTTTAAAGAATAGTTTGCTAGTTTGCTTTGCTTCTGATGGAGGCTGCTGCTTGTCTGCCAGCTGTCATATTGTCCTTATCTGAGGGAGCTTTTATACTTGGAGCTCATAAAATATATTTCTGATGAGGTCTCTCTACCTTTATAATGAGGCAGGTTAGACTGTGCTGAAGATATTTGCAGACATGTTCTCAAGAAAAAAATTAATCCAATACTCCAGAGACAAGCTTCACCTTAAAACTGAAACTGCATAAATGGTGCTTGTCTTTTCCTCAGAACTATAGTGTTCTCCTGCAGCAGAGTTCACTGTGGTATGTCCCTACCAGTTGATTTGGCCTCCATGATTATGAGAAGGATGTGTGTGCTTTTCTTCAGAGAAGATAAAGTGTCTTCCAGTATTTTTCCTTCTTTCATCACTGAAGCTGTATTTGAGTTCTTCAGTTCCAGGCCAGGGTACAGACCTGTTCTGGCAGGACAATGATCTCAGAGCTCCTTTCCAACCCCTACGATTCTGTGATTCTGTGATTCTGTGATTCTGTGATTCTGTGATTCTGTGATTCTGTGATTCTGTGATCTGGTTATATCCCAGTGCCATGTAAGGGGAAACCATTTCAACTTTCTCCCTCCAGATGAACTGCTTCTCCATAAAAGCAAAAAGCACATGTGGGGCAAACGGGAGTCAGAGCTTTTCTCTAAATCAAGTTTTAGAAGACTATTCATAATCAGTTTATTCACATAGGTATCTGTTTCCTCACTCAGATTCCAGTCATCTGTGGTACAATTAAGTGCATGAAATAAGAGAGTTTTCCCTGGACAATGCTAAATTACTGTCTACTGGAAAGTTGTTTTGAAGAAATTCACAATAAAGGCAAGGCTGTTGACCTACATAGGCAGAAAGACATATTATGCCAAGTTTTATTTATGTATGTTTGTGTTTTTTCACTGTTTTGTCAAGCACCCTGCAGCACAGTTCAGTGATAGCGGGTACTGTTTGAATGAGTGGGTAAAGGATGTCAAACTGAGTGTACAAGAATGAAAGCATTGGCCTTGACTATGGAAGGTCTGGTTGATTTAAAAGCTAATTCAATGATACAAGCCTTCGCTCAGCTGGTTTGCTGAAAGTATTCAAGCAGACATTTTTTTTCTCTTCTTTTTTTTCCCTCCTGTCTTTCAAATGCGTGTTGCAGGCCTCAGGCATCTGTTCATGAGTTTTCTCTTTCTTACTATGGAAAAAAGGCTTCTCACCTGCCTGAAAGATGGAGTTAGGACACCACACCATTCTAATTAGTTGTGAAAGAGTTTTCTGCCTTCCCTTTGGTTCTGGGCATGCCTTTTTGTGTCTCTCATGCCTTCCAAACCTCCCTTAGCTAAATTGCCTGAGGACACTCACAGCCTGATAAAGCAAGTTGTGAGATGCTCAGGTTTGCCTCTGATCAGTGCTGGTCCTCTGAGCTGGCTGCTGTGCTGTGGGGAGGATGAGGCAGGCATGAGGCAAGGACTGGAACTCTGGCTGCTCAGGGATGAGCTGATCACCTCCTCATTAGCCTTTTTCCAGCCCACTGGCCTGCAGAATGACAATCTGGAGGTCAACTTGCTGGTCTAGATCTCCAGCTGGGATCATCGTGACACCTAGTTGGGAGCTGGAGCTTTTTCATCCTGTTATAATTGGATCAGTCTTCTGGCTTGTCTGGGCAAAGGAGGAGTTCTGTAACATTTTCATGTATATTCCAATACTGCATGTACTCGTCACAACTAAAGTGACTTAGTCACACAAGAAGAAGGGAAAAGAATAAATCCCTTAGATCCTGCAGAATAAAAATAGCCTTCTTGAATCAATCTTCATCTGATGGTAGTGTAATTATGGATTATTTACCAAGATCCAGTCTCCTACTCAGAGTACAAAAAAATTGCCAAGGTGCCTGGCGCTAGTAAATTAGATAACTCATGGGGTGATTTGTCATTATTACAGATCATTAGTTCATTTCGTGTTTAAACTTGCCCTTTCCAAAGACAGACTTTTTCTGGCCGTCTGGAAGGTACAATGTGCTTCAATCACGACTCAACTGGTGTGTTAATCATTGCACTGGGTTGATTCTGCCCTCTCCCAGAAAACAGCAAAGTGGGAGCAAACAAAGCAAGGCACCAAGGCACAAATAAGCCTTTGTCAGTAGAGCAACTATAAGGTCAGGAACTTTATCAGCAGTCACAATGTGAAAGTTACTGTTTTGCCATCGATTGCTGGGACCAACACCATCCCCACTCTCTGTTCCCCAGCCCTGTGAGAATGGGAGATAGGTGAAACTCCTGGAGGTCGTGCAGAACTGCCCGAGCTGGACCACTTGGAAGTGATGGCATCCTACTGAAATGCTTTTCCTTGCAGGTGGGAAAGCGTTGCTGTGCTGCCCTCTAATGCTCACAGCCTTGCTTTCACTCCCGGTGGGGAGGTTTAAGGTGAATAGGCAAAGCCGTGCTTTTTTTGACTGCTCTCGTCACGTCAAATTGGCAAAGCAAGGCTTTATGCTAAATTCAGTGTCACTTTCCCTACGCAAGTACACTTGTTATTACAGAGTGAAAGCCTGAATTACTGAGCGCTGTGGGGCTGTAATCCAATTTGTGGATATTTCATTTAAAGTGTGCCATGACTGAATTGTCCCACAGTGATGTATTGACAGGCCCGAGGCTGGTACTGTCACTGAGAGGTAAAATAAGGCAAATCAGCACAACTGGAAAAAATAGGGGAACTTTTCTTGAACAAAATCATGATAGACATGTTAGGTTCCTGTTCCTTTAAATTTTAGAGCATATAAAAATGATGCTCCCTGGTCTAATATATCTTGCAAAACCATTTCACAGGATCACTTAATCTTTCTCAGAAGCTTCCCTACCCCGAGTTTCTTATTGTTCTTCTGCATGACCTAAATGCCTGTCAAAACTTAAAACCACTATCCTAATCCAAAATGGACCATCTGAGCTTTCTGCTTTCATATATTACTTTTTGCACTTAAATAGATGCCAACAGATCCCTCTCCTCTTCTTCCTTGTAAAAAGGCACAGAAAAGGAGGTGTGGGGGGTGTGAGCAAGAGTTCTAGTCTAAGGCTCAGCAGCATTCAGCCCCCTTCTAGCTTCAGAAATTGACTTTGGGAGTATGGAAGCTGTGGCAGCAGCAGCCCCACGACTGCTGTCAGGGTAAGGGGCGGGAGGAGGAAGAGGAGGGAAGGCAGGGAAGCAAGCAGGGAAACATCTCCCCAGAAGGCAGTGAGGGCTAGGATCTGGGCTAGCTTATTAAGCTGCATAAATATTAATTGTATCGTTTAAACTGACATTCTGCCCCATCTGCAGAGTTTCACTGTAAGAGGTTTCTCTAATAGGGCATGATGTCTCCAAGTGCCTTTTATTAATAATTAAAGTGTTGTATCTTGAATTACGACCCGGTTCATGGAAGATAATGCTGTGCTGGCAGTGTCAGGCAGAGGAGATCCTAGCTCATAATGCAGAGGTGAAGAGGTTAGGGATGCAGCCTTCTGCCTTGCTCTTCATTATTTACATTTCAGTGCTTCCTAAAAGCCGTGAGATCATGGCCTGCTTGTGTTAGGCTCCTGCTGCACACCTCTTTTCCCCATCTAGGAAATGACAGAGCTTTCATTCGCCCAGCACTTTGAGGCTTACCAACAAAAAGCATCATGTATGAGCTAGCCTGAAAAAAACAACTTGTGTGCTCAAGAGCTTGTTTGTTAGAATATAGCAGTTGGGTTATAAATGCTAATCCCAACCCATCTTGCCTTGACCAAGTCTTTAGATTCTCATGGGCATGATCTCCCCAGATACAAAGTAAAAAGTGGTTCTGGAAAAAGAAAATACACACTAAGGAAAGAAATTACACATTTA
Source organism: Ceyx cyanopectus (assembly GCA_013401355.1). Lineage (NCBI taxonomy): Eukaryota > Metazoa > Chordata > Aves > Coraciiformes > Alcedinidae > Ceyx > Ceyx cyanopectus. The sequence continues at coordinate 126,204 of VYZU01080204.1, forward strand.
GGAATTCCTTTCTGCTGAGAAGGGCTGGGAGACAAGTGCAGACACTCAGCAGCAGCTCAGCTAGGAGTGCTGAAGGCCACCAACAAAACTCAAGTGGTGGCACTGGAGGAGGTATCAGTGCCACCCTGAAAGGTGGAGGGATAAAGCACCAACTCATCAGATGACAGAGCACATGGGAGTGCATGTGTGACCAGCCATGACCCTCCTGCAGGGATCTTAGCCATAGGAGTGGGAGAAGAATAGTAATTGAGTATAATAGTAATTAAGGGAGAAGATGTAATCAACCCGGATGCCAAATTTATTAGTCAACAAATCTGGAAAAAGAAACCCCTAAGCAGTGGATGCTGGTGAAATGTTTAGTGTTCCAGAGCAGACAGTGCACCAAGGCACTCACGTGAGTGGTGATGAACCTTTTGAGTTCCTTTTTGGTAACTATTTTAACACCATTACCTTCTTCACTTTCCTTTTGTGCTTCTTGTGTCATTGTTTTCTAATTCCACGTTCTCAGGCTATCTGGCTCACAGAAGGCTCTTAATCTTTTGGCTAGGTGTTGTAATTGTTTGAAAACAAATTAGTTAGCTAAACTGAGGGACAAGAGAATCAAGAGATATGTCTGAGGTCACATGGTAGGTTAATGGCTAATCACAGTTTGAATCCAGGAACTTCTAGTTATTAGACTTTTGCTGCAATCGACTGTGTTGTCTCCTGCAGCTCTAGAGTGCTATAATATTACTTGAAAATTGATGTAAGGGTTGCATAGGTGAAAATTAAAAATGTGGTCAGGAGAAAAAAAAATATTGAGTTATTGGGAATCACTAACAAGCATCCAATGCTGATTGCTCCTTAAACAAACAGACTGGACTTTGCTGAGATATATTTGATACTCCCAGAGCAATTAATCAGCTCTCAGAAGTGGCATGTGTCAGTAGTAGGATCTTAACTGTAGATCACTGAATACTCAGTGCTTGTGGTGAAATCTTTCTTCCTCTTGCTTCCTTGGTGGAATATGATGGCACTTACTGCTCTGCTGGGAATGTTATGTGGGAGAAGTTCTGGAAGAAGGCAGCTTACTGCTCTCCTTCAACTGTCTCCATCCAATTAAAGCTCCGTGGATTTATGTCTTAATAAAATGGTAGTTATACTTTCTGTTTTCAGTTCATCTTTGCTGTTAAAAACCACTACTCCAAACATAATAGGTATTGTCTGCAATTGCTTAAATTGGGCATAAACATTTATTGCCTACCTAGCTAACAAATGCAACCTTGCTGCTCATAGGAATGAGGAAATTTCCACTCAAGGTCAAGCGACTTGATGTTTTCAGGCAGCCTCATTACCCACATTAGCACTGTAGAGATGAGGCAGAACATCTGGTAGTGCCATAAAAATGATAGAAATATATGTACGTTTGCTTTAGCTCTTTGTGCCAACATTGAACCTGTGCTCTCATTTTGGGTCAATGTTCTGAGGAAATGCTACAGTCACAGTGTTTAAGGTTTAGCTCAGAAGGTTTTTTGGCTTCTGCAATTCCTTACCCCTGAAAAAAAATCATGGGGATCTCAAAACTGGCATCTCTTTCTGCTTGCCATTGCTGTCAGATCTCAGGCAGAGGTGGCTTAGCCAGTCTGAGATGGATTTTGTCTCACGTGTCTGTCACCTGGGAGGTAGATGTTTGTTGGAAAACTTTCAGTATTCTCCTGCCATCATGCCTGCTAATGAAGTTTGCTCACCACAATGAAATGAGTTATAAAACTGGAAAAAGAGAGGATGCTTGGCAGTGTGACACTGTCTGTGCTCCTCTCTTGCTGCCCTCTGATGAGTTTGCCCCAGTGGCTTTGCCTTTCAGACTCTATGGAGGCATGGAAAGGCAGCAGCATCTCACCAATCCCGGCAGGAGGAATCCATCTAGACTGGTTGAGGTGCACAAATGGAATTTACTCAGCTCCTTGGGTTTTTTTGCGTGACTCCAACACTGGTAAGAGTAGCTTTGGGTCTATTTTGCATCAGTGGGTTATGATCATACAGTGACAGCTGAAAGACGTGGCTTTCTGGCTTTGCCTTCCTCCTGAAGTCTGACACATCTGAGGTGTCAAAGGAGGGAAGCGAAAGATCTGTCTCTCCAGTTCCTTCTCATATGGAGATGCTGCTGTTCAGAGTATCTTTAGTACAGAACTTAGAGGAGCTGCCCCTCCCTTGGAGGCAGGGGAGCACTGCAGAAGAGTGGTGCTGGGCTGAAAAGCTGCCTGAAATACATGTGTAGCATGGTCCATCTACACAGTCTGACTGCTTTGTATCCCATTAGCACTCCTTTCAGTACAGTGCAAATGTCTCTATTTGGTATTCAGGAACTCCTGCTGCAGGTGCTATGCTTGTCAAAACCAGAATCTTTTTTAATCAAAATACCCCAGAAACCCATCCACTCCCAGAAGCTCCAAAATTAGGGTGATGAAAACAGAAGGTTATCTACCAAAGGACCGCTATGATGTGTGCTCTGTTGGTCTGGACATAGGATGTCAGAGGTAACTAGGAAAACAGGGAAGTGTCAGACTCCTCCATCAAACTGCTCCTCTCCCACTCTCACCCATTCCTTGCTAACCTACCTGTTTTCAGCTGAAGTGTAGAAGGGACAGCAAGGTTCTCCTCCAATGGAGATATTTCAGCCTCAGTCATCATATTGCTACAGCCAGGGATAAGAAACCCAAGCTCTGCACACTTCTGGTGACCAGTTGGAAACTGCTGCAGACAGCAGAGCGTAGGAACTCCAGAGTGATTCAGAGTGGGCAGTGCTGCTCTTTCCAAGGCAGCCTTAGTGGAGTTCCATGTGAGATGTGAAACCAAGACAATCTAAACTCACTTGACTCTGAGTGCTGTGTTGCCTTAGCACACTTCCTTGCCCTGTATTTTAAAGTGCTTGCAACTCAGAGTAATTTAAAACCTCATCAGTGCTCACTAGAGGGTTGGGGTTTAGAACCTCAGTCAATTAAGTCCATGTAGATGAGTAATAGGAGTAAAACTCACAGAAAAAGAAAGAAATAAGAAGAAAAAAGATTCTATAGCCTAGCTATTTAAAAGCAATTATATTTTTAGTTACATGGAGAGACATTTTCAGGCTTCTAATTGCTCCAAATCTATCTGCTAAAGAGTCATTACATTCCATTTTAACCCCTCTCTGACACCAGGAACTAATGCTGTAATTGAACTGTGTCACCAGTGATCTCAGTTCAAAATCATTAGTAGAGTTGTTCTTTTTCATATTTGCTCTAACACCGCTCCTCATTGCCTACAGGCATGGGGCCAGACTTGCTGCCAGCAGCCCGGGTACAACACCACTGAGATTGGTGCTGTTGTGTCCAATTAGGCCTGTGATGAGGCTCGCCCCATGTGCTACCAGCCTTCATTAACCACTATATTCCCATTACAGACTGTTCTGTTCAACAGCTACATCTTCTGAAATGTAGCAAAGAAGAAGAGTAAAACTTGGGAATATTGTGCTTTTGAATTCTCCCCAGTCTTTCTTTTTTTTTTGTAGCATAACCTCATTTTAGAGCAAGTTCATACCCATCCACAATGATTTTGATTTCACACGCAGATGATAAAGGAGCAACTTTTAAACAGCTTGGGCTGCAATGTGCTCTCTGATACCTTGTTGATATTACTGTGTGCATGTAAAATACCCTGGAATCATCTCCTTCCTCTCCACAGACCTTGTCTGAAGAGCAAAGCTGAATCACAGTATCATAGTGAACATGTTAATGTGGTTACGTGCAGTTTACATATTAAAGTATAGGTTTTAAAACAAAAGAAAAAGATACATTAAATGAAGATACATTTAATGTCAGGTCTAAAAGGTGATGTTTGGCCACATACAGTAGGATAGTTATTAGCAACAGATAATGTGAGTCCTCTAAGCAATGCTTTAAATAGGATTCCACCTGCATTTCTACTACAAATCCTGCCATTAAAAAAAAAATAATATCATTCAGCCATTTTCTAGCAGAGAAAGAAAGAAGAATAAGCTGGAAGTTTCCAAGCCCTTGGTTATGATGTTACTCAACTCATCTGAGCCCAAGATGAACACTTGCAAGTGCAATAACTCAGTCTCAATCCCATGGCACTAGACAGTTCAGAGTCAGTGGGTACCAGAAGAGTTTGCTTGTGCCAATGTCTATCAAACCAGTTGGTTCATAACCTGCCTTGCCACTCTGAGCATGTGCTGGACAGACAGGTGTCCTGATTTATGGCCTGACTGCCCCTGCTCCCCCTCCATGGAGCACAGAGCAATTAGCTGCAGAGCTGTCATCAGTGTAACTCACGGGCCTGAGCACAGCCCTGCAGCTAACCTCTGCAGCTGACTGTTCAGTGCAGAGGACAGGAGAAGGTGGCTTGTGACCATCTATATGGCATTATGTAGACAGCATCTGAGGAGAAAGAAGCTGCTTTCTGGGCCAAACTGTGGCCCGTGACCTGTTAGAAATGTTACACTGAGATGCACAACCCCATTTCCATTTTTACCTGCCTCATATTGAAACCAGGCTCTCCAGGGATGGAAAACTGAGCTGGTATCTGGGCCAGGATCCTGGTTAACTAGGTCAGCACCGTGACTCTGCCACCTGCAGTCAGCTCAGCTCCCAGAGGAAGAGCAGATGCCAGGTGGTGGCAGCCACGGTGCTGCACACCCTTTGAACACAGCTGCCAAAGGAGCTGTCCTGCTCTCCCCTCACTGGGGCAGCTGCTGGCTGCACAGCACTCTCCTCTGTGAAGAGAGTGTCAGTGCTAATGAAGACACACAGTGGTACTGAGTGGGGAACGGATCCTGGAAAAACTATCCCTGAGCAGGAGAAGAGAGAGAAAATGGTTAGTTTTAACCTGCGTGGATTCCCAATCTTATTCCCCTCCAGCCACATCAACACTTAGGTGGCCTCACCCACAAGCAGAAGCTGGTGCCAGTGGGGGAATGAGGCTGTGGAGGGTGCAGGGTAACCTGCTGTAGCAGCACTGCTGTCTGCAGGCAATTTCAAGTGTAGCTTCAAAATTCAGGTATGGTGGTTTAGTGATGACCACCCCCTGACCCATGGTGCCTGTTTAGAGAAGCCAGGTTTGGACTCAGTCCATGGTTGCTGCACAACAGCTTTTGTAGCCTTGAGGGAGTAGCAGCATTAGATATGACTGACTTCCCACGCCGCTGGACTAGCTCAACATATGTATTCATGTGAAGCTTAAAGAACTTTTACATCTTTATTACACAATTTTATCTAAAGTTATGTCACTTTTAGTATTATATTACTACTGAATCAATAATATGAGCTATTTTCAGTATTTACATAGCATAATAAAAACTGAACATTAACTAAAAACAAAATGAAAAAGTTTCCCAAGCACAAATGGAATTACAAGGCTATAAAGTCTGTACACCCAGCTCCTTTCACTGTAGGTGGATAGTAGCCTGAGCTTTGCTAAAATACTCAATATTGCTTTAGCTTGGCTCCCCCCAGCTCAGCCCCATCCCTGGCCCTTTTGTGACAACTGGAGGATGGGGCTGTGTGAAGCACTACTCAACATGTCACTGACCTGCTTAGCTCCCACCTTCCTCTGTCACCTGAAAGGTGGCTTCTCTTCGGTGGTACTGACTGCATCCAGATCATACAGAAGGCAAGATGTTAGTATAAATGCAGATTATTCTTATTAGCTGTTGGAAAATAATCGTTATCATTATGTTTCCAAAATTAGGTTCCACATTAATGTCTTCCTGTGGTGCCCTTTACATTAAACCATAGAGGTTTAATCTGCAACTGCAGTTTTTCTTGCTTCTGTGAGATTATTTTATTGCTTTAATGTTCCTCTAATATATGGTGTTTTTGGCATGTGAAAAGATTACTGTGTCTTGTAAACCAGTTGTCATATTTTAAAGAGTTAATTTTCATTTCATCTGTGTTTTATTAATAGGCCACCAGCAGCTTATAAACACTTCAAGACTTTAAATAATGTTTTTACAAAAATGATTAATTATGCAGTGTTATGGATTATCTCCTCTTTTCCATGGTTTCTGGACTTCTTGCTTGTTGTCATGTAGCTCCAACAGTTTGATGAACACGAGAACTGTTCTGTCCTCATTTGTTCTGGAAGGAAGTGTGATTCTTTATCAAATTGAAAATTGAAAACCTACCAGTCTCAGAGTCAGGTTGCCCTGTGGTGCATGTCATATACAACTGCTCTGCACCACTTTAAAGGCTAGTTTAGTATTTGTGCAAGACCCCAGCCTACCAACTGCAGGGACTGACAAGCTTAGAGCCAGCAGGGACTGTGGCAACTGTTGACACAGAACACAACACAGACCTGATACATTTCCTCTATTTCTTCCAAAGGAGAAAAATGTTCTTCCAGGAGAATTAGGTCTATTTTATCTATGAGACAGCAAAGGGACAGGGTCACCTTCTACCTTGTTGCCTCATCTTTTTTCCTGAAATAATGTCGGAATAGTTTATCTACAAAAGTAGTTCTTAGATTCTTTATGATCATGTGAACTGGAGCTGAGTAAATCTTGAAACAGGGATCTCTACTGGATAGTATCAATTTCAGTTCTTAATTAATATAGACAGCATGTCCCAGCTCTCCTAACACAGACATGCCATTTGTACTGTCTTCCTGAGAATATCACACTGAGTTACTTTATTCCCAGGAATATTAGTGCTTTTCTCAGCACACAGACTGCAGAGAAATTGCACTTGTGACTTAATTGCAAATTCCCACATCAGAAACCTGTTCTAATGGGCCTACTTTACACTGCTTGGAGGATACCCCTGCACTGCAATGGCACAGCTTTTCAAAGGCAGACAGGAACAACTGGTGTGCCAGGACCTGTGCACCAGTGTTGTGTCTGTAGGGCTGTGCCATGTGCACTCAGGAGCCCTGGGGCAGCTGCACGGATGAGGCACCAACAGAAGTGCTGAGCATGAAGAGCCACATTTTGACCTGGCCTGTCAATCCACACAGAGAATCATCGTGGTGAGATAGAGAAAACTCTTTTCCCCCAGGATTTTTCTTGTTAGAGGAGCCCAGCATCTGCCCTGGGCAGTAACAGGCAGACATGGGTGCCCATTCCCTTTGTCTCCAGCAGAGCAGCAATTCCAACTGAGTTTGCAGGGACAAGAGATGAGCCTAGAAGGAACAGTATCAGCCCCATGTTACAGAATCAAGAAGCAAAGTATGCTGACCAAAAGAGTGTGGATCTGTGTCATCTTTTACCTCCACCTGAGCCAACAGGAGCTACTGCAGCTTACTCAGTGCTTGGAGCTAATCACCACTCTCCCAGCAGAAGCTACTGCTCCTCCAGGCTGCTCATGGCAGAGCTCCCCAACCTCTTGCAGCCTAAACAAGTGGGCCTTGCTTAAGAGGTGGTGAATAAATCCCCACTAACCCAGCTGGATTCGAGTCCATTCCCAAAGCAGCTCAGGCTGGATTGCTTCTGGCAAGGATGGGTCGGGCTGGTAACCTTTTCAGCTGGCACTGTGGGCTCACACAGTGACTTGCCCAAGGTCAGACTGTGGCATAAAAAGACCTGCAGTTGCTTTAGCAGAAGATAAGCACAGGGAAGGTAGGAAGAAGTTCACAGCACAGATTTTACAGTGCAGTAAAAAGGGAGATATAAGAAAAGCCAAGGGGAATAACAAGTTTTCTTTGTTGAAGTTCCTCATTCAATATTAGAAGAAAGCACCTTTTCTGGAATTCTTCACTTCTTGCAACAGTCTTTACACAAACAACTCCTGGTTTTATGAGGCATCAACCAAACAATGCTTCTCAAAACTGTCAGTGATAATTAAAGCTGCTATTGAGGGGATTGGGCTTGAACCACTGCTTGACAGGGAGAGAGCATTATGCAGTACCCTGCACTGCCTGTGCATCATACAGCCTTTCTGTGGCAATGAACTCACTACAAATGAAAGTTAAATCACATCAGACAAACACATAATGAGCCTGTGCTGCATTGCTTAATAAGTTAATCAAGTATGTTAATGATACATACTTACCAAAAAGGAATTTGACTGAAAATCAAGTCAGGAAACAACAAAGGCTAGTAATAAGAACAGCTTTGCATTGACAAAGTCCAGATGAATATGAGATAATTTGACCATCAAAAAGAGAACAGAGAAACTGGTAATAGATGGAGCTATTAAGAAAAGCTGAATTTCACAGCATATCCAGTTACAAAAAAGTTATTACTGATGAGAATAGCAAAACAACTTGTCTATAGAGGACATCAGTAGAATTCAGTGGATTAAATTGTCCAAATATGTACCACATTTCATATTTATTTTTAAAAGTTACTTGATACTATGGAATTTGAATCTGAATCCCAAAGTTGTAAAACATCTGGAATGCCTCAGGTTTTTGCTTGGTTCCTTAGAAATTGAGACAGTTATGAGGTTAGGGTTTCAAACTTTTATTTCCTCTCTACAACATAAAGCATGTTTGGAGTTGATAGGGCTGAACTTTCTGTTCTTCTGGTCATTTCTGATGTCTTCAAAAACCACTGGAGTGATTTTTGCCCACTGTAAATGCCCCAGCTTTAGAGAATGTGGTGGGTGGACCTTGGCTGGTCACCAGTCACCCACCAAACTGGTCTATCAGTCCCCCTCCTCAGCTGAACAGGAGAGACAAAATAAAATGAGAGGCCTGTGGGTCAAGATAAGGACAGAAAGAGGTCACTCAGCAATTACTGTCATGGGCAAAACAGACTCATCTTGGGAAAATTGGTTTATTGTCAATCAAAATCAAAGTAGGGCGATGGAAAAGAAAATAAAATCTTAAAACACCTTCCCTCCACCCCTCCCTCCTTGCTGGGCTCAACTTTGTCCCGTTTCTCCATGTCCTCCACCCTAGCAGTTCAGGGGACAGAGAATGAAGGCTGCAGTCAGTTCATCACAGATTGTCTCTGCTGCTGCTTCCTCCTCACAGGGAGAGGACTCCTCACACTCTTC
>VYZU01080211.1:0-15202 GCA_013401355.1 Ceyx cyanopectus
CAAAGCTGCCTGCTTTTGGGTTTTGCTTGTTCTAGCTGAGGATGCAGCAAGACTTCTTAAAACATAGTGATGCAAGCAAGCTTTGTAATGGCAAATTTGTTCCAGATTTCAAAGTTTTGAAACTTTTCATTTTAAATTTCAAAGCAGCAATTACACGATGATGTTTGATGGACTCTAAAACTGGTATTTCACATATAGCACATCTGATATTTATTGAAAATATTAGAAAAAAAGTCCATTCTAACTATCATAATTTAAATATCATCTTGTTGATACTCTCTTCAGGATACTTTAAAACAGGTCTAGAAGGGTCTACTAAACTGCATTTAAGCTGAGCACACTTTGCAGGTGTCCAGTATAATGAACACTTTAAATGGCTATGCTCTAAGGTTAATTTGTTCTGTAAAATTGCCCAGACCCCTCTAGAGTATTCATTAGTTGAATAAAACAGAGCCCTAATCCAGATAGATGCTAAAGGATTATCATTATTGCTGTAAGGATGACTTTGATAAAATTCTAATTGGTATTGCCGCATGGGGACTGAACAAATGAAGCAGATTATGATAAATACTGGGTTTCAGACCTCTCTAACTATATTCTGAGACTGGGCTNGTTCAAATTGCTTTTCCATGCTGCATTAATTGACAAGATTTTATATGACAGAACATGTTAGTTTGAATTGTAGATACTATATGAACATACATAAATGACAGCTTCTTAATGTTATGGTGATATTTCACACCACGTAAAGTATGTTTAAATTCATTAGATTTAGAGGAAGTGCAAATCAGCAACAATGGATAATCGCTTTATTCCTGTAGTAGTTATTGCTTCAGGCAGATGAGATTATTTAATCAGTTACTGATGAAATGTAGTGACAGAGGATTTTAGCACTATACCTGCAAAGAGTCTAAGGAAATTCAAGGTGTAAGTGAAAAAAATGGAAAGAAATACTGTTCCAGCACACTCTCATCAAAGACACTTTTGCTGTGATTTTTATCTTTAATCTCTCTTTACTTATTTGCAGAAAAATAACTAAATAAGACCTCTGGTCTGAATATTCAGAAGGTATTAGACAGGATTTTCTACAACTCATTTTTGGTTCAGCTGAAGTTAGTTGTCAAGCAGTGTCTTTTCAGACCATGTGATTGTGGCTGTTAGCTGCCTAAGCACATTGAGATGTTCCAGATCCATCAGGATCCATCTGTTACCTGAGCAAGGTGAGGTTATACTGTAGGTCTGTGTCATACCTGATAGTCCCATTTCAGACACCCCAGAGCATCCCAGGTAGTCAGGTTCCATACTCAGTGTCCACCAGGTCAAAGCTAGTCTCTTTTACCTTGACCTAAAGAGAGATCACAAAAACCAGGCCACAGAATATCAGTATAAGTCATTCCATTGGGTTTTGTTTCACTTTGTTTTTTAAATTGTACTGAGGAATAAAGATTTACAAAGCACACACAGAAAAAAAAAAAAAAAAAAAGTCACACTATATTGTGCAATGACCTGGGCAAGCATGGGAAAACAAGACTTCGTGTCTTTGTAGTACATCTGGGATAGGAAACCAGGTGATAATAAGTTAGAAAGCAATGACTAGTTGTCTTTATACACAGGGAAAGCCAAAGAAACTGGCCTGAAAAATGACTCACAAAACCATTGGTGGCTTATGCTGAGAAACTAATTTTAGAAGAACTCTATTTTTAAGACAATACCTACCATGGGAGCTGAAAAGAGTTCATGGACATTCAGTCCAACACACAGGGTCCAAGACACCAGCCAGGACTCAAACATAGCAAGAAATAAAATGCTGCTTCTCTTTGTCTACACTGGCTTTCTAAACTGGACTGAAGCAAGTAGAATGTGAGTGCCAGAGAATAGAAATCTTATACTAGGAATTTTATAACAGACATTGCTACCCACCCACTAAACCCATCCTCCTCAGTAAATAACTTTCAGATTATGTCAGTGAATGATGTGGTTCTTTTCTTGCTGCAACCCCACTTTAAGTCCCCCTGTGACATATCTGCACAGCACTCAGCCACTTCACAGCTGTCTTGTCTTTGTGCTGGTTTAATTTGCATGTCACAGTACCTGAGCTAACTCAGCTGTGTCTGTATTAGACATGTATATCACATTAGTCAGAAAAAAAAGACTTTCAGATAAGCATAATCTTGACTGAAACTCCAGATCTTCTTAGCACTAGGTTTCTGTACATTCTTGCTTTGCAGAATAGTGACTGAGTTGTGTGGAGCAGGCATAAGAATAGTTTCATGATTTCAGAAGGCAATCTTCTAGAATATACTGAAATAAACCCCTGTAAACAGTAGACATAGATGAATAGATACTGATTCATAGATAAAATATGTAGCACATCAAAAAAAGGAACAGAGAGAACACAGGAAAAGTGGTATTTTTTTATACGCAAAGGTTTGAGAATTCATTAACAGTGAGATCATAGCAGTACTTTTCTGACCTAGGCAAAAATGCCAGTGGAAGTTTTAGAATAACTGTACAGTGTTTTTCAGAAATTCTGAGTCCTAGAATTCCACTGTTTTCCCAGCAGTGCCTGCTGAACTGAAAAAAAAAACCCCACTAGATAGCTCTCTGTTTTTTGTCACTGTCTTCTACCTTAGCAGCTTATTTGGGATTTTAATGTGAAAAACACTTACTGGCTTAATTTCACGTATGTGTTTCCATACCTAAATATATGCTTATATATTTTCTCTGGAATAAAGTAGGATATGCAAAGCTGCCTGCTTTTGGGTTTTGCTTGTTCTAGCTGAGGATGCAGCAAGACTTCTTAAAACATAGTGATGCAAGCAAGCTTTGTAATGGCAAATTTGTTCCAGATTTCAAAGTTTTGAAACTTTTCATTTTAAATTTCAAAGCAGCAATTACACGATGATGTTTGATGGACTCTAAAACTGGTATTTCACATATAGCACATCTGATATTTATTGAAAATATTAGAAAAAAAGTCCATTCTAACTATCATAATTTAAATATCATCTTGTTGATACTCTCTTCAGGATACTTTAAAACAGGTCTAGAAGGGTCTACTAAACTGCATTTAAGCTGAGCACACTTTGCAGGTGTCCAGTATAATGAACACTTTAAATGGCTATGCTCTAAGGTTAATTTGTTCTGTAAAATTGCCCAGACCCCTCTAGAGTATTCATTAGTTGAATAAAACAGAGCCCTAATCCAGATAGATGCTAAAGGATTATCATTATTGCTGTAAGGATGACTTTGATAAAATTCTAATTGGTATTGCCGCATGGGGACTGAACAAATGAAGCAGATTATGATAAATACTGGGTTTCAGACCTCTCTAACTATATTCTGAGACTGGGCTAAAATAAAGTGATCGAATTCATCTGAAAACAGAGAGCTACCTCAATTTGCTCCAGAATTTCTTTGAGTGGCATGAAAGATAAAATTACACTCAACTGCAGATAATTACACCAAATGTCAGCACAACACAATTAGAACTAAAAGACCATTTCAGCACTCATTTTGCTTTTAGCAGCATCTTCACTGCAAACAGCCTTTTGTCTCATTAATACAGGACTGACAAACGTGAACCTGTACTTACGCAGATTAATCCAAAATACTATCAGACATGATCATTATATTTTTCTCTCTGCATTATATAAAAAGGACACATTTTCTGCTGGACTGCCTAAATACAAGAGATAATTTAAAATACCTGAATAAAATGAAAATAAACCATCTTATTTTGTGTTTAGAATGTGGTGGGTTTTTTTCTGGGATAGAGTTATTTTTCTTTACATGTTTGTAAGAGACAGTCCTATTATCTCTATTAAAAAAAAAAGGTCCAAGAATATAGTTCTTCCTCCTTTTTACTCTATCACATTGTTAAGTACAGATTTATGAGCATGTGTGATGCTTTTATCAAAAGATATATAGACTAGGAGGGGTGCTGCAATTGTAATTCATACATGTGTGTCAAAAGGGCATTTCAAATGGATTTTTTATACCTGTGCAAGTGTGCACTAGTAACACATTATGGTGCTGGTCACAAACAAAACTGAGATGTTCTGCATCATCTATCCTCAGGTCAAAAACAAGTGATGAACAAAACCTCCACACAGTCTCTGACAGAAAGGTTTCATGGGAAGTGGTAATAACTTTGGATAGCAGACAACAATGCTGATTCCTGAGAATTTGGGACATTACATCTGGTAGCGATAGGTTGATATAAAATATCATTACAGCTTAAATAAAATTAGTTTTTAAAATGGTAACCATCTATTTCTAACACCATATACGAGTGCATTGAACAGAACATGTATCTGAAAAGTCCTCACTGGGGAGCTAAGGAGAAAGTATTTCCACCATTCTTCATTGAACAGGACTTTGTTACGCTTATCTAGAAGATTTTCAAATTATTTTAGATTATATTTAACTGATTAATTGTAATGGACCTATATGTATTAATAAAAATCAGAAACTAAGTGCCATGGAATACAGGTAAGTGATAATATATAGTTCAATTTCACCATCTGTTTGAATGAGTTCAGGCAGTGTGATGGTGATTAAAAGTCATTAATTTTGAACAGTCTTGCAAATTTTCTGTTACAAAAGGTTTTCAGTAAAAGAAAAATATGACATATTGGAACTAAGGCTACTGAAATCTATTTCTCCTGCTAATTTCTGTCAGTTAAAGCTGGTGAAAAGAGCAAAAGACAGAAAAGGAGAAAAAAAATAAAAGAACTTCTGATTAAAACAAAAGGCAGACCTGTGCAATTTTGTGATTTATTTTCCCTGAAAAACATCCATAAGACCCTATGGATAACACATTTTGAATTCTCCAGTTATAGTGTTGTTACTTACCATGGAAGATCCATCTCAATTTGCTGTTCCAGTGTCTCAAGCTTCTCTGTTGCTAAGTGCTGTCGATATCTCTTGTTCTTCATCCTTGCAATTTCACCCATGATGCATTCCTGTAGCAGAAATGTTTACTGGAAAATTGCTGGCTCCTGTATTATCACACATTCAGATTTAGACTAGTGGCTCCCTTTCTACTTCCTCTATTCACAAATCATCATCTATATAGGTAAATATCAGATATATATACATAATATATTCAATTTTCAACTCCCATATCCTTCTAAATCTTTTTCCTGTTCCATACATCTACCTTCACATTTCTTTTCTTCTGTTCTCTCCTATACCCTGAGCTATAATTGAATTTAATGCTTAAATCAATACACTAAATAATTTTTTTACCTAATTTAGGTTCAGCATGAAAGATAAGTTCTGAGTAATCTTTTTTTTTCTAATACGTATCTAATAGTAACTAAAATTTTGTTCCCAAGACAGGTTTTTAAATTACATTCCATGTAAGTTCATATCTGAATTGCTAGACTTCCAAAGTTTGTGATTTTAGGATTAGTTATTTTATGTTGTATATTAGGAAAACCCTCCTAATATTGAGGTTGTGAAGTTAATACTTCATAAATATAATTAATATTTATGAATATAATATAAATACAAACAAAATTGTTGTTTACTTGGGAAATGCTGGGTTTTTCATACATTTTGGCTGAAAAATATTGGCACTGAATAGTGATGTACAAAGCTGAATGAAACTTTTCAATGCCACTTCCATTAGTGTAATGAGTAAAGAATGACTGGATAGGAAAACTGCAAAATCTTGGAATTTTGGTCATGATTCCAATTAGTGAAATAGTGATATGGGCTGGAGGGATGCTGTTGGAAGTGAACATCAAACCTTTTGAAACTTCACTCACTGAATTTCAACCCTCTCACTAGAACTGATCTATATCATCTGTAGACATCATGTAGGACTCTAAAATATCTGAGGGCTGCTATGTGTTATCTCACAGATTTTTTTAAGATCAAATTTATTTTTTTTTTTGTGTGTGTGTGTGTCTACTATTGCTTCCTGGGGAAATTTTCAAAGCTTCTAAATATTTTTGTCACCATACTCTGGATTCCAGTTTTGCCTACATCTTTCTTGTAGTTCAGTGGCCAAAAAAAGCAGCATTCCAACTGAAACCTCATCAGTGCCAAGTAGAGCAGAATAATTACCATCTGTGTCTTACATTTTACACCTCTGTCAAATCCCACTAAAATGACTTTTTCCCTGAGTCACTATACAGGTGACTCAGAATCTAATAGAAATTTTCCACTTCTTTACAGTATCTTTTTTTTTTCAGTAAGATTGCCAAGCAAAATATTTCATATTTTCTATCTTGGTAAGTGATTATTCTCCTGAAGAGTGCTAATAGTTTTGCTTTTATCCTTATTTTGCTTCATTTTATTGATTTCTTGAGTTTCAAATGAATATTTCAAATTCTATTTCCTCTGCTTAATATGAGAGAAGAAGGTAAAGACAGACCATTAAATACATCTTTTTTAATTGGATTCAACCTTCTTAAAAGTCACATTAAAATTATTAAAAGAAAAATTGCAAGCTTACACTGTAAAAACAACAAGATTGATGTTAAGCACACTTAATTACTAACCTACGAGGATTTCTATGGAAATCCCTAATGATTTATAAGCACATTCACAGTCCCTTTGACTTATGCTTGCTGAGTGCACTCAAAGCATAACCTATTTTCATAATCTCTGCTTCACAGACTCTTTGAGGATTTGCAAACTATTGCAAGATTATAGAATCCATTGGATTCCTTCCATCTTCTGTCAATATGCTGTGTTGCCAATCACTGCTAATGCAAATTTCCTTGCTGTTCGTTATTCACTCTGATCTAGAACGCTGAGAGCCTTGTTTCAGGATGGCTTTTTTTTCATTTCAGACTCCTGTTCATCCTCCAGCACAGCCTGTTTCTGGACTTGTCAGGGACACATTTTCACTGAAACTGTCCATCTTCACAGAATCACAGAGTGTGAGGGGCTGGAAGGGAGCTAGGAGATCATCCAGTCCAACCCCCCTGCCAGAGCAGAGGCACCTAGACCAAGTCACCCAGGAACAGATCCAGGGGGGTCCGGAATGTCTCCAGAGCAGGAGACTCCACAACCTCCCTGGGCAGCCCCTGCCAGGCTCTGCCACCCTCACTGGGACTTTTTAAGGAGATATTAATTGAATCAAATAGAAGATTAATAATTCACTGATTTTATTTAAAATTCTATATTATCTGCAGATAGTTTTGAGTAAAATTCCTCAGTGAATGTGTGTGTGTGCATTTCCTCACAGTCCATGCTTTCAGTGTAAGTCTGTAAGCCAGCAAATAAATCCTTTGGGGAATTTTTCAGAGTTCTTCCTTAGAGCTAGGCCAGATGTTTTAACTGCATGGTTTTCTTATTTCATCTTTCTACATCAGTTTATTGCAGCATTTGGAGAAGCTCTGTGTTAGAAGCTCCTCCCCAAACACTTTCTAAACTCTTGGGATATTTTTTTAACTTCCACAATCTGAAATGCATTATGAAAGCATTAAATGAGTTGTTATTTTGAAAAAAAAAAAAAAAAGAAAAAAAGAAAAAAAAAAAGAAAAAAGCTTTCAGAAGAGGTTTGCTGAACAACAACAGTTGAGTACCTTGCACAAATAATCCTTGCACATTCTTTCTAATACATTTTATAAATCAACTATACTTATTTTCCAGAAATTTGCTCCAGTTTTAGCATTCAGATGATTCTTAATGGAGCTGATGGAGCTGTTACTAAAAATTTGCAAAGATAAATATTTGTGAAATATCATAAAACTCTTTTGAAAGGTATTATTGTTGATAAGAACAGACTTTTGGTAAATGTCTTCCTTTTCATAGCCTAATTTTATTTTTCTTTAGCATGTATTTAGATGCTGAAATGTTCTAATAGCTGTAAATATGCTTGTTAACTTCTTAATAATTAGACATCTTGTAATTTTTTTACTTACTTACACAATAGCACAAAGGCAACTGCAGTTGTGTCTGTCACTGACACTGTTACCACTGCTTTAAATGGGTTCCAGACCATGGGAAGAAGTTATACCATCCTTCGTGAATGTTGTTTGAAGGAAAATAATTGCTTTGTAGGGAAGTGCTGTGGGTTTGCTGGTTTGTTTGTCTATTTTTATGTTTTTATTATTTTTTGTTTCCTCTGAAAGGAAAGATCTTCAAGGGGTTAATGGTTTTAAATTGGGGGGAAGGATGAAAACTGTGTATATGTTCTAAGAAATCAAATATTGCTCTAGGTCATAGGCAGCAGCATTTCAGACAAACTTGGAATGGCCACACTAGTGTCTACTGCATGGCAAAGTGTGATCTGAAAGCACTGAGATGCTAATGAACAGTGTCCAGTGCACGTCTGTGTGTGCATGCTTGTGTTGATATGGAGAAAACAATCACATTCCAATGAGCCATTTCCATCGGGATAAAGAACACAGAAAACTTCTGCAAAATTTCAGCTGCAATTTGCACATTAATGAAAAGAAACATTCATGCATCATGCATAATTTAAAATGCTAAGGCATAAGCATCTGTTCAGTGCAGTTATGCTTGTCTCATGTCCTCCACATACATATTTCTCACTTGTAGAACTGAAGAATATTGAGATAAATTGTTTCTTTAAGAGAATGAGCAGGTGCTGGAGTTTATTATGTTCTCTATCAATTTTAAAAAAGCATAATGAGTTTGTCTTAAGGGCTATATTTTTATAAAATACAAAATTTCCTTGCTGGGGTTTTTTTTTTCAGTTCTCTACATGATAAAACTGCCACAACATTCTATAAATAAAACATTTCCATAAATACTTCATAAGGAAGATACTTCCACATAAACTTGTGAATACAATAAGAGAATTCTTATTTTTAAAAATCCTTGTCATTATTTTATGTCATTGCAAAGATGTTTTTCTTAGTTGTATATAAGAATCTGCATGGCTATCTCATTTCTTTTTTTTTAAAAAAAAAAAAAAGCAAAAGATTATTTAAATAAAGCTCTAGAAGGGAT
Organism: Ceyx cyanopectus; assembly: GCA_013401355.1. Taxonomy (NCBI): domain Eukaryota; kingdom Metazoa; phylum Chordata; class Aves; order Coraciiformes; family Alcedinidae; genus Ceyx; species Ceyx cyanopectus. The sequence continues at coordinate 8,941 of VYZU01080211.1, forward strand.
TACATATTACTGAAAATATCTAATTCCATGCTTTCTTATCACTTTTCCAGTCATTTATGTGCATACATTACGTGGAGGATATCAGTGGACGAATATTCTTCGATTCTAGATTAAATAACCTCGCCAGCTGTCAGTATAATTCAAAACCAAAAATCCTCAGAACTGAGAAACCATTCTGTTCATCTTATAAATGATAAGTGATTAGGAGGACAACACAGTGTTTTGGTTGTAGGTGCAATATTTTAGTCGCTGCATCTGTCTGAAGAATAGCTATTAGTAGTGTTATGAAAGTTTCCAGAATCTCTTGAATTCTATCAATGAATTTGTTTCAGAATAAAGATCTGTTCAGTCAGTAACACCCAGGCAAACACCACGTTGAGGGCTGCACGTGTGGTCTCCTCAGAGCCATATGGAGACAGATGATCACCTCCCTGCTCCGTTATGCTACCATTTTGCTTTGCAAGCTGCTGTTTAATTTGCTGCCCACACACCACTCAGTTGGGTGTCAGCACCAAATGTGTTTGTGCCAACTGTGTCTCAGTTTATTATTCCTTGGAGGTATCTGCTTAATTTTGCTATCATGAGATCTCAGGACTGCACAAAATTCACATTACAAAGATAATGTAGTGAAAACTGAAAATTCCGAAACAACAAAATAAAGCTGGTTGAAATGTATCTTCATTACAGAAATCTATCCTGAATAGTTACAGGTGCAGAACACATGCCTGTGATGGATTCATTGTATATTTCATTTTGTAGGCGCCTATGCTTCATTCAAATTATCCATGACAGTGCATATGTATAGATTTACTGGTTTTCAAAACATTTCTAGCCCTGTTTTAATGGAAACCGATTTGTATTAATTGTAATATATTCTCTTTGTTATACTGCTGCTAAAACACAGATCACGGGCTACTCATCTTCATCAAGATCTATGATTATTTCCATAGTTTTCTATAATTGGGGTTTATGAAGATTGCTGTCCTCAGAATTGCCAGTACATGATGCCAATGCACACTCATTTATGTGCTGACATTGACAACCAATTCAGGTAAAGCCTGTGACAATAAAGTCTCATCTGTTTCAGTAATCTTTACAAGAGCATCTGATGGTTTATGTTACATTCTGGATTGGGATAATTTTAATAGTTGAGATAACACAAGGGAAAAACAGAAGGAAAAAGATCTACTATGTTGTAGATCCTCAAAAGCTAGTTTTCATTTTTTATTATTACTTTAAAAAATAATTTAAAGAGTTAAACCTTAGTAAGCTATAATAACTTAAGCATGACAAGAGTAATAACACTGATTTTATTAAATTACATCATAGGGTGATAACCCAGAAGTGGCAGTTTATTATTCAGAGGCCCTCAGTCTGAACAAAATAATTCAATTATCAATTTATTACTTATGAAGGGAAAAGCAGAAATAAAGTTTACATTTTCCTCTTATATTCTACAATTGCAAACTTTTGACTTTGCAAAGGGTTAAATATTTCTTCAGTTCTTTCTGTGCAAACTGGTTTATAGGTCTATGGTGGGTCAGATGTCACGTTTCATCTCACAAATACTAACTTTTCATTACTGGACAGAATCACATGTTTTGGGATACTTGGAAAGGAAATTACTACTTAACTATTAAGTGTTATTAAATTGTTCCTAATTTTACTTTTATCTATTTTAATTCCCCTAAATTTTCCAGAATCCATGCATATAAGCTGATTTTCCTCTAACTTCAAACAAATGATAGTGTACGAGGTGTGATTCTGAAGAGAAAAACTATCTTTCTCCATTCAACTGACTGGAGGGAAAAAATCATGTTATGAATTTTCCCATTTTCAAGTTTTTTAGAGCTCAACTTCAATCAATATTCCACAATGTGGGACCAAGTAATTTAAATTATTATGCAAGTATGAAGAAAGTAAATAATTAATTTTAAAGCAGGCTGTTCAATCAAAATTATTTCCTGACATCTTTCTTCATCATTTCTGAACTCAGATGTGTGGCAATATTAAAAGAAGCATTGACTCTCCTTTACAAAGTACCAATTTGAATTTCAAATCATAGGATTGCTTCATAATTGCTTAAATTCTGAACATTATTTGAGTTACCAGCAATCAGCTGTTTAAAAATAGTATCCTTAAATCATAGATCTATATTTTTTTTCCTAGGCCATTTTCCCCTTAAAATTGACTTGACATTTAAAACATCAGCTTTTTCACAGTGTGCATCCCATCTGCAATTATGCTGCAACCCACTCAGCCACTCAGCTCTGTCCTTGCTGTAGCAATAAGACTGGTAAAAGAACACATGCTTATGGATAAAATGAATAGCAATTCAGCATACACAAAATTTAAAAAAATATATATTAAAAAAACAAAATAAAACATGAAGATTTGTTAAGTAACGGGACCTTCTTATGGACACCCATTACACCATATTGTGTGATAGATAATATTTGAACAATAAAGGCATATTACATAGTCAAGTGTCTCCCCTGCTTGAGTAATTGCAGGATGCACAGTGATCAACCTTTCTCTCATACAAGAGTACTAACATAGTATTCACTTCATCTTATCTCATGTGTTTCAATATTTCATTTGTTATATGGAACAGCAAATGAGTACAGTGCTTGTGTTTTTTGTCTGGATAAATCTCTGTGTTAGAGAATGATGATAAAAGGTCTGGGTTTCCCTGCTTGCTGATTTTTTTGGAGAGTAGCCATTACAAAAACTCTAAATAAATGCTTTATGGATCATGGTCTGTGTGTTTGACCAAGATGTTTACATAAAAATTTTATACTTATTCAATCTCTAGAGTGACTCCAGTTTTACAATGGCATACAAATGGAATCAGACAAGTTAGCTTGCTGTTCTATGATTATGTGTCTAAACAACTTGTGGTACTTCACCAGCTAGTTTAAAGTTAGCATATTTTTTAATATTCTACTGAGCCACCAGTTGTGTAACTGAGATGCAGATAGAATCTCAATTTTACTTGCTTACTTCTGTATAGGTTAGCAAATAGAATGCAATTCGTGTATTCATATGAGCTGACATGGAAAAAATGGAAAATATAATTCCAAGTAAACTTATAAACAAGTCTTTTTGTGAACAATACAAACTGTGAACCTTTGTTTAATTTATTCTGCCTATACCAAAAAAGCTTTAACATTTTCAATTACTGTACAGTTTATAAAATCTCCATCTTTTTCAAATGCTCATATATTTGTACTAATAATACAGTACAGTCATGCTGAAGCCTTTACTGCAAAGGAGGTATTTAATGTATTTCTCCTCCACTCAGCATATAGAAATTGTCATGGAATCTGTATGAATTTAGGCTGAAATGTGTTTCGAATTCACCTACAAGTCCAAAATCTAAAAGGTAGAAACTGATAAACAAGATGGAAATAAGAAACTAGGAAGGAAGAAACTAGCCTAAACCATACATCATTTTTGTTTTCTATCCAAAGTTCCAAATTATGTCTGACTTTATTAACCTCTTGAAGACAGCTCCCATTACGAGCTAAAATACTGAAGAAAGAACATCCCTGAAGTGGTGCCAAATAAGCATGAGTTTTCTTACTGTGGGAAGTTGCTTGCCTAATTCAGAAGTTTGTGGCAGCCAGCCAGAGTTCCTTGCTAGATGTTAAGACTATACCATAAAATATCCCTAATGTAGTTCTCACAAGTTCTGTTTATCTCCCTGGGGATGAAAGAACCTGCTGTTTTGAAGTGTCAGGTTTTATACTGTGTTGAAGTAAGTTATTTTTATTTATCTTCCATTCTATGTTTTTCTGAGGCATATACAAAAGTAATCTTCAAAGAGCTATTTGTACTATTTCATTTTTTTTTTTCATTCTTAAGCCTTGGTTTGAAGAACCATCTGGGAAAAAACCCAAACCAACATACATAGCTTACATCCTGGACATTACGCTCAGTCTGTACACATCTATTACATTTTTCATCATTCTTCTTATTTTTTTTTTTTTTAAATGGGAAGAGCACACCTCTGACCTNCTATCTTTCTCCATTCAACTGACTGGAGGGAAAAAATCATGTTATGAATTTTCCCATTTTCAAGTTTTTTAGAGCTCAACTTCAATCAATATTCCACAATGTGGGACCAAGTAATTTAAATTATTATGCAAGTATGAAGAAAGTAAATAATTAATTTTAAAGCAGGCTGTTCAATCAAAATTATTTCCTGACATCTTTCTTCATCATTTCTGAACTCAGATGTGTGGCAATATTAAAAGAAGCATTGACTCTCCTTTACAAAGTACCAATTTGAATTTCAAATCATAGGATTGCTTCATAATTGCTTAAATTCTGAACATTATTTGAGTTACCAGCAATCAGCTGTTTAAAAATAGTATCCTTAAATCATAGATCTATATTTTTTTTCCTAGGCCATTTTCCCCTTAAAATTGACTTGACATTTAAAACATCAGCTTTTTCACAGTGTGCATCCCATCTGCAATTATGCTGCAACCCACTCAGCCACTCAGCTCTGTCCTTGCTGTAGCAATAAGACTGGTAAAAGAACACATGCTTATGGATAAAATGAATAGCAATTCAGCATACACAAAATTTAAAAAAATATATATTAAAAAAACAAAATAAAACATGAAGATTTGTTAAGTAACGGGACCTTCTTATGGACACCCATTACACCATATTGTGTGATAGATAATATTTGAACAATAAAGGCATATTACATAGTCAAGTGTCTCCCCTGCTTGAGTAATTGCAGGATGCACAGTGATCAACCTTTCTCTCATACAAGAGTACTAACATAGTATTCACTTCATCTTATCTCATGTGTTTCAATATTTCATTTGTTATATGGAACAGCAAATGAGTACAGTGCTTGTGTTTTTTGTCTGGATAAATCTCTGTGTTAGAGAATGATGATAAAAGGTCTGGGTTTCCCTGCTTGCTGATTTTTTTGGAGAGTAGCCATTACAAAAACTCTAAATAAATGCTTTATGGATCATGGTCTGTGTGTTTGACCAAGATGTTTACATAAAAATTTTATACTTATTCAATCTCTAGAGTGACTCCAGTTTTACAATGGCATACAAATGGAATCAGACAAGTTAGCTTGCTGTTCTATGATTATGTGTCTAAACAACTTGTGGTACTTCACCAGCTAGTTTAAAGTTAGCATATTTTTTAATATTCTACTGAGCCACCAGTTGTGTAACTGAGATGCAGATAGAATCTCAATTTTACTTGCTTACTTCTGTATAGGTTAGCAAATAGAATGCAATTCGTGTATTCATATGAGCTGACATGGAAAAAATGGAAAATATAATTCCAAGTAAACTTATAAACAAGTCTTTTTGTGAACAATACAAACTGTGAACCTTTGTTTAATTTATTCTGCCTATACCAAAAAAGCTTTAACATTTTCAATTACTGTACAGTTTATAAAATCTCCATCTTTTTCAAATGCTCATATATTTGTACTAATAATACAGTACAGTCATGCTGAAGCCTTTACTGCAAAGGAGGTATTTAATGTATTTCTCCTCCACTCAGCATATAGAAATTGTCATGGAATCTGTATGAATTTAGGCTGAAATGTGTTTCGAATTCACCTACAAGTCCAAAATCTAAAAGGTAGAAACTGATAAACAAGATGGAAATAAGAAACTAGGAAGGAAGAAACTAGCCTAAACCATACATCATTTTTGTTTTCTATCCAAAGTTCCAAATTATGTCTGACTTTATTAACCTCTTGAAGACAGCTCCCATTACGAGCTAAAATACTGAAGAAAGAACATCCCTGAAGTGGTGCCAAATAAGCATGAGTTTTCTTACTGTGGGAAGTTGCTTGCCTAATTCAGAAGTTTGTGGCAGCCAGCCAGAGTTCCTTGCTAGATGTTAAGACTATACCATAAAATATCCCTAATGTAGTTCTCACAAGTTCTGTTTATCTCCCTGGGGATGAAAGAACCTGCTGTTTTGAAGTGTCAGGTTTTATACTGTGTTGAAGTAAGTTATTTTTATTTATCTTCCATTCTATGTTTTTCTGAGGCATATACAAAAGTAATCTTCAAAGAGCTATTTGTACTATTTCATTTTTTTTTTTCATTCTTAAGCCTTGGTTTGAAGAACCATCTGGGAAAAAACCCAAACCAACATACATAGCTTACATCCTGGACATTACGCTCAGTCTGTACACATCTATTACATTTTTCATCATTCTTCTTATTTTTTTTTTTTTTAAATGGGAAGAGCACACCTCTGACCT